>JARJLF010000450.1:0-194962 GCA_029378395.1 Mycena leptocephala
TCCGCTGATACTCCCGAAGTCGTCTTTATTGGACGGCGATCGCTCCTGCCCCTTCTTCACTACTTCTCTCAAGTCTGCCCAGGTGTATAACTGCTCCTGGTCCGATCCTGGATATAGTTTCTTGATTTCGACTTTGAACGCATCGTACCCCATGTTCGGCGTCTTCTTTCTCGTCCATAGCTGCTCGTCGTCGATGTCAAGATATCGCAGGGCGATCTCGATTAATTCTGCGTCCAACGTCCGCTCGGTATCGTTGCCTGTGTCTTGTACGTCCCGAAAGTATCTCTCGAGGTGCGCGGGTTTTCCATCGAAAGACGGGGCCGTCTTGCTGCCTCTCATCGGTAACGGTTTAGGAGGCATTCTGCGAGGCGGGGGTAGGAGCGGAGCTAGTTGTATTGGTGCTCGTGATGGAGGTGTGAGTTCTAGCGATGATTCGGAAGAAAGTGTATTGGACGAAGGCTGATCGGGGGAGTCGGCTGGCGTATCGTCCGCTCCGTTGAGTCCAAAGGTATCTCCGTCAAGTCGGATTCTTCTGAGTCAGAGGGTGAGTGAGGAATGGAGGACTCGCTATATGGAAGCGGAGTGTTTTCCGCCGGGAGTATTTCTTCCTGGAGGTTCCTGGATGGCTTTCTTCGTCTACGAGTCGGAAGCGGAAGTGGTTCAGGTGAAGGACCTGATCTAGTCTTCCGCTGAAGGCGGGTCTCCAGCTGTAAATCTCCCCCTCGCGGTGGGCTCCAGTTGTGATGATGACTGCGCCTCTGCTAGGTGCCGATAGGTGTGGTGGTAAGGGCAAGTAGAGAGCGTTCGTCCTTGGGGGAGATAATGGTGTCGCTGCACAAGACTGTGGTGGCAGTAAAATGTGTGTGGTTTATTTAGAGGATTTTGATACGCCCCCAGAGAATATCTGGTCGTACGGTTCGCTATTCTAATGTACGGAGGAGAATCCATCCAAAGTCTAGCCTTCCCTGAATTTTGTAACATGTCCTGTTCTACAATCCTGTCGAGGAGCACGACTGTTTAGATGCGATGCGGTTTTCCGTTGTTATAAACGCTATGGGGCCGTTCTCGGTTCTTTTGTATACAGCTACCCTTGGTCCTCCGACCTCTTCTGGGGTGCTTCGTGCGCTGGGAGGCCCTAAACTTGTTTTCAACGACTCCACTCCGTCTGCCGTTCCGTTCTTTCCAAGTCCGTTCCCTACTAAATTCTCTACCAATCGTCTTCTTCTTTCCGTTCGCAAGTTCTAACGAGCGGAGTCGGCCTCTTGAGAGCCGCGACGAAGGTCGATACCCGTTCCGTTCGATGTGAGCGGTCAGGGAGTTATACAACTCGAGCGATGACTGGCGTGGTGCTCGAGATCGCTGTTATGATGAGCGGTCCGTACAGCGGCGGACGATCCAAGGGCAGCGGTTCGATGTTCTGCCAGGCGCAGCCCTGGAGACCTTGTTTTCGTAGTCGGCGTACCCTGGTGAGCGGTACTTGCGTATCACTTAAGATGCGCTGGTAGTTTTAGATGGGAAAATTAGATGTCTTTATTTGTAGCAGCGTCTCGTATTTATAGGAAATCGGCCCTCTAGCACTGCCTTCTACACGTTCCTCTTGTCCTTCTCCGACTCATCGCATCCTGTTCCCTAAATTGGGAGCGCCACATGCTCCTTTGACTGGTTCAGTCCGTCTTTGTGACTCGAAAGAGGTTCCCGCTCTGTTCCTGAGCTGCGCGTGGGAAACCCGCTCGACGAACGCATGGCGCTCCAGTTTCCGCTCTCAATTCTTCATTCCTGGAAGCTGTGCGCGAATTCTCCGCTCGCCGAACGCGTGCTCCTTCAGTCGGGAAGTATTTCCGCTCCCGACTCCCTGTTCCTGGAGGCTATGTGCAAGATTTCCGCTCTTTGGACACATGCTCCTTGTGTCGGGAACGATTTCCGCCCCTAGCTTTCTTGGGCGTGTGTTTTAAGTTGGCGATCGCGGAGTCGGCGAGCGGCGTTGCAGATAATCAATATTTTACGCGCGCCGTTCGCTTTCTTTCTTGGGTGTGCGTTTAAGTTGGCGATCGCGAAGTCGGCGAGCGGCGTTGCAGATAATCAATATTTTACGTGCGCCGTTTCTTTCAGTTGGCGAGCGAGCAGCGTTGCAGATAATCAATATTCGCGTGCCGTTCCGCTTTCTCTCTTGGGTGTTCGTCTCTGGTTGGGTTTGCTGTAGTACGTGCGGGGTCGGGATCCATTTTATGTGAGTGCAATGTGTAAGGCGTCGGATCGGGAATGTGCTCTGTCCTTATTTGGCGAAGCCGTTTCCGCTTTGTATGTGCCGTTCCAGAGCGATCACAAAGTGATGGCTCACAACGGCCACAGCCAAACTTCCCCTCTACACCGCCATTCGAGTCCATTGTTTTCTCAACGTCGAAAATTGATGTCCTTGAAATATTCCTGGGAACATTGAGAATACATTATTTGAACGTTTCAGGGACCTCTAAAGTGAAATATCTGTGCTCCATCTAAACAACATTATAAAAACATCTTTGAAGCCTTATATAGACATTGTGACGGATGTTTCCAACACATTACTGGAGCCAACTGAATAATAGGACCTGCATTGGAGAGGAGGATGATGGCCAGTGACACCGAGATAGAAAGCAGTTCTAAACCTTCCTGTACTTATTTGCAACGAGGCTCCGAGCTTCTCAATTTACCTGACCAGTGAGGTTGTGTGGCTAAGGCTTGTGGCCAGATCATGGTTACAACTTACGGTAACGGTCCTCCCACAGAAATTATGAGGAATTCCGGTACAACAATTTCATCCTACAATTAAAACCTTTGACTTTGAGTGACGGCGTCGGTGCAAGACAAGAAGTACCACCTGTGACTTAGGGTCTGTGCGCATCAGACCAAACAACTGTCAAGTTGGACGCCCACAAAGCGCTTTTCTTCCTTCTTCTCCCACATCCCCCACACCCACCTCACACATCCTACTGCCTCGTTGTTGGCATTGCTGTCCAGCGCTGCCAACCTGCTTCAAGGCATCCATTACTTGTCAACTCCAAGACTCGGTCCCCAGCGCCAGCGCTCCGCAGCACAATTGGAGTCGCGCAAGTCTTGAAGAGGCCCCAGCATCATGGTACATCTGTATGGCCTGTGTTTGAGTGTCTGTATGCCCTTGTGGACTTCGCCAATGTAAATCTGTGATCCACCAGAGCCAATACCCGAGTGCTGAGCAATCAACCTCAATGTCCTTCGTACATCTCGACTGTTCAACTGTGCTGTTCAAGACCCACTGTTCCAAGACGTGCCAAAGCCTCCATCAAGTTCCCGAGACATGTTGGCTTTCAAATTTCCGCAAGACCTCAAGTCGTGACGCAACTTCTTCAAGTCATCTGCAAGTGGCGCATCTAAGTCGTTCAATCATCATTCATGCAAGTTGGTTAACTGGCTCACGTCCTCTCACCGATTCCATCGGCATCTTTATCGCCATTATACCCATGGCCTGCCCCTTTCTTTCGCGAGATGACAAGCCACAGCTTCCCGGTTGGCGCTGTGCGCTAACCTTCATTATTCCCGTACATACATGGTGTGTTGGTAGAGCCTGAATGTCATTCATTGTTCGTGTAATTCAAATTTGGGATAGTTTAAAAAATATATATAATATGCGTAGTCAAAATGTCGCAGAAACATCTGACAAATGTTTGACTGGGATGTTTGCATGATGGCAAGTCACTGAAGCCTTGAGGGATTGAACGATTTTATTTGGGTGATGTTTCGGCAACATCGTGGTGATGTTCTGACAGCTGTTTACAAATGTTGCGCGGCAAAATGTCCCCTAAATATTTGTTTTCAAACGGCGGTGTAGAGCCGGGTTGTTCAGCACTGCCCTCTCATTGACGGTCGCAATCACTCCAGACCGGGTTATTCAATTATCGTCCGGCCGGGTTATTCACTGTCCTGCCACAGCCAGGTCAACCCAGGGCTTGTCTTGACACTCAGTCTAGCGAAAGAGCTGTAATTTCTTCGAAGCCTCAAAGCTTCAAATCCAACAAGAGCTAGCAGGGCACAGTATAGGGTCCCTCTCAGATACCGCCCTCCCTGAGTATTATTTGGCCTTTTCACCGTGATCCAACACAATAATATTAGGAACCTTTCACTATCTCTGTCAGTTCAGTGATGATTCAAAGAAGTCGCCGTGGTGTAAATCACATCATGGTGAGGTGATTATGAGGTTGTTTGGATGCAGAGGATGTGATAGAGGCTGAGGCCGCTGTTCTGCAAGATGACTGACAACTGACCAGCCAGATGAATCAGCTCGAATTTGATACCTATGCTGAGAATTTAATCTGAGATGGAAATTTCTGTTCAGATTAAATCCTCAGTCCAGATTAAACAGAATAAATATCTGTTCAAGCAGAAATAAGATCTGTTTAGCCAAAACGGCAAAACCAAGATCTGTTCTTTGTTGTCTATGATATCCAGTGTCATTTACTAAGATCACCCGGTACTGTATAAACAGTCCACTTGTGGACTATAGGATTTTTTTTCATGAGTTCAGGAAATTTGAGATGCATGTTAGCAAACCCGCAAGTAAACAGAGACTCCACAGCTGAGATAGACCTGGTAATCACCGCAGTTTGCTGAACATGCATGGATGCGCGAGGACATGGTTGATGGATTTCCATTCCAACTAATGGACCTTTGGCTCAATGGTTATGTTCTCTGATCCCCTTGTTGCCCTGTTTTCTGGAGGTTGTATGTTCGAGACTGGCAGTGTGCAACCCTTTTTGCAATGAACACTGTTCACTCTGTTTAATCAGTCTCTGCAAACAATGTTCAAACACATACCATCACTGATTGATCCGACCCATCACCGCCCCACCTTGGAGCTGATTAAACAAATCAATGATCAAGCAGGTTTATGCGTCGAGATGGCCATTGATTACAGCTATTTGCGGAACTTAGGGCGCGGATCATTTTTTTCTAAAGATTGATGTTTTCACTAATACCCCTCTAGCGAGCTCAGTTTTCATCCGATTGCCTTGGAACCTGCACGAATCGATTCGGAATGTCATTTTACAGTGCTTAGAACCCTTCAATGAAGGTGAATATTATTTGTTACTGTTTGGTCCAAAATCCTGGGACTTTTTAATATGATCCCTGTATCATTTTAACAAGTGGCCTTGGGGCTCCTGGGCTCAGGCTAGACCATCTTAAGCATAATATCCAGTGCTTAGGGTAGTTTAGATCATCATTGGAGGGCGGATACCAGTGAACAAGCTGAGAAATTACGGGTATCTTGTGATCTATATTTCACGGCCTCACTCCTTATCCCGAACATCATCTGCTGCTCGACAAACTATCCAGTGCACTATAGGACATCCTCAAGATGCCTATCCCTGAGTCCCAGTACCTTCAGAGGCCTCCTGCAATGCACAGAGGGATCATATTAAAAAGTCCCAGGATTTTGGACCAAACAGTAACAAATAATATTCGCCTTCATTGAAGGGTGCTAAGCATGTGAAATGACATTCCAAATCGATTAGTCCAGGTCCCAAGGCAATCAGATGAAAACTGAGCTCGGTAGAGGGGTATTAGTGAAAACATCAATTTTTAGAAAAAAAAATGATCCGCGCCCTAAGTTCCGCAAATAGCTGTAATCAAACTTCATATAGATTCTTCATACAATCTGCGGCGTGACTCGGCATGCCACGAGCACTGCCATGGCCAAGAGGGTTCTTTCTTCTCTGCCATCTCTCTCGTTATTGTGAGCGAAACGGGGTATACGCGGGTTACTAGTAGAAGGTGTAACACGTGTATGAGCGAGCGAGTTGGTATTGCACGAATGTAATACCGTGAATGAATATAATTGAGTTCAGGAACCCTTATATAATCAGTCAACCGTGACTTTGAGAACTCAAGTGATAGCTTCACAGAGTTAAAGACCGTACCAAATCTATCTCTTATCTCAGGTCTAGCAACCTGATAACAAAATATAGATATAAGAATCTATTTACGCCGTAAGGTCTAGCAACGATACAGCAAAAGTAGATGTTATCTAAGAGTACTGCAAGCCTAGCAGCGTTACAGTAATAGTAGATGAATATGTGAGCTAGCAGCTCAACTCAGATTCACGCAGATGTGCGGTTCACGATGGGGGTTGTATTGCAAAGTAAGTAGTGTGTCCTTCACAGAGGGAAGGACTCCGCTTATATGCTACTAGTGTGAGTCATAACTACGGGAGTCATATCACAGTGACTCAGAGTTTCATAGCCTCGTACTGCATTGGCGGGTGCGAGAGGATGAAACCTGTACAGCCAGAGTGAACCGTGAGAACACGTGAGAACATATCAAATAAGACATCGCCACAGAGTGATGGCTGCTGATGGCAAAGTCCAGGCGTGTGAAATATATACATGAAGGCTTGAATAAATAATAAATAATTTGTGGTACACTGTATTCCATCACAGTTATCCACGGACCTCGAATACAGATTTCCCCTCGAGCTGTGGTCAGAGGTGTGCTCTCATCTGCCCCCGGACACTCTTAGGAGCCTGTCCTCGACACATTGCGCTTTCTATGACATTACACGCCCGCTTGGATTCACTGAATTCAAAATTCAGTTCTATCCGTACGATTTCCGGCCTCTACAGGAGGAGCTCGATGATCATCTGGAGCGCTTGTACTTCTAGTCCTCACCCCAGATAGCACCACACGTGCATCGGTGTTCTGTGACCCGGTCCCTCAAGAACCTGTCGGGAAGCGTCCAGGGCTGGCAGCAGGCGGACGATGACAGATCCGCCGTGGGCCCACACCCTTTGATGCATACATTCTTCGAGCGCCTCCTCAATTTTACCGGACTGGAACGATTCTATGCCAATAACGTTCAGTTCACGCACACGGGGATCGCGAATCTGTGCGCGTTACCAGCGAGTTCTTTCAGTGTACAGTGGCACCCGGAGAGCATATAGATCCCCATTCCCTGACTTTGTGCGTCGCGACATTCAGCACGTAATACGACATGAACGATCTCTGGGTTTCTCTCGTGTCTCCCGAGACCATACGGGAACTGGTGTGTCCGAACCTCCTCCCCATGGTCAAACCTGGAGGGCCACCTTTCCCAAATGTACATACGTTGACCTTGTTGGAAGGTGCCCCGATGCAGCTCAGCATCCTGACCAGACTCCCTGGTGTTCGCCTCTTCTCGATCGATTATGAGCGAGATCTCGACACCTTGACAGCCGAGGAAGCATCGTCGCTCTTCCCAGTTCTCGAAGAGTACTGTGGCCCAGGAAAAAGCCTCCACATATTTGTCCAGAGGACCACCTCACCCGTATCAATATCATCGACACTTGCATGTTCCGCGACTTAATGACGGAGTTACACGGCATAACCACATTACCAAAGATCACCTCACTGACCGCGTGGTTGTACACTTCTTCCAACACCTCTTCCGACTTTTTTTTCGGCAAACCACAACTCGACACTCTATTCACCGTCTTTCCGCGTCTCACCAAGCTTAGGCTGACCTTATGGCCCGGAGACGAAGAGGACGGCGAATTCACCCCTGAGGTACAGATGTCGAGTCCCCGCAGTCCTTCTTCATTTTGCTAAATTTGCTACATCTACAGCACCCTGGCCTCATCAAAGTGCTCGTTGCCAGCCTCCTCCTCCCCACCACCCTGGAGCATCTGTCCCTCGAATGATCCTTCGACTGCGCATACCATGCCAACCCGTCCACCGCCTTCTGCTGAAACCCTGGACTTTGCCAACTTGCGTGATACGCTCCTCGCCAAATGTCCCGCTCTAATGTATATCTCCCTGGACGGACACCACTTCTTTTTCTTGTTGTGGAGTGCACCGTCGGCGTGGGAAGCCACCGCACATAACCATGGTGAGCGGGAGACCCACTGCTTTAGTCTGCGGGACTCTGACCACATACATAGAGGATGCGAAGGTTGTTCGGGCGCAAAAATACGCGCACCTGAACGCTGAGTTGCGCGAAAGATATTGACGGTGAGGCGTCCACGCGGACCTTTGTCAGATTGAGTGCGACGTGGTATCAAACAGAAGGACGATTGTTGGGGTCCCATTTTCTTGCACGCGACGTGATTGGTTCCCAACATTAGTAGCACAATAAGTGAGATGGCAATTATATATACAAATGTGTGACGGAAAACAAGTCGGTGGCAAACAGAACATCTGTCAAACCATCATCACAAAGGATAAACTGGTATATTCTCCCCCAGGACGAGCCATCGTTGCACACATATGCTACGTACATCATGCTGGTATTTGAATATTATGGGGTAATCCAAGGGTCCCAGTACCCCTTCCGATGCATATTTCCCCCCAGCTAAAAATTTTCTCACCACCTCTCCGTCTGAAAATATTATATGGTCCAAAAAACCCACGTTTCGGCTGGTCCGGCCACAACATAGCAAGATCCTGCGTCGAAGCGGCGTCAAACCGACTGTTTGCCCGTCGGCTTTCTCGAAGAAGCTCCTTCAGACATTGAGCCAGTCACGAAGCCGGAATTCTCAAGAGAAGGGCCGCAGACGGGACGAGAGGTCGAGGGTGTGAAGACTCCGTAAATTGGAATAAGAGCACAAGCGTCGGCGAGGACGCCGAGTCCGACGAGTTATTACTGCGTCTCGGAACATCAGGGCCTGAGGGATCGTGGTCAGTATGAGGGAAAGGATGCATAGCGCGAAGGAGGATGTACACACGTTCCTCTGAGAGATTCGCCATTCCGTCCTTTTCAGAGTGGCGGGTAGCGCGTTGGGAGACGGCGCGGTGAAGGCGCACGACCGCCGCACGCTCTTGAAGAAACTGTTCCCGTCGACGGGCGCTCCAGGGATCCATTCATCCCGCGTTATTCGGGACGACACCGCGAGAAACCAACAAGACACAGATACTGAAATAGTGAGGGCTCGCCCGCTGCTGCTGCGAGCAGGCGCACTCCGCCTGTACAAGGGGAATATGAGGAGAAGGTCGGTCGGATATCTATCGATCTTGCGGGTGTACCCAAGCGCTGTATGCTCGACGCGGCAGTGCTGATTATCTACGCAATCGTCGCGGCTCTACGCAGCGGAGGATCGCTACGCCCCAGCTACCCGCGCGGTATGCCGCCGTTGTCGAGCGAGGAGCATCCATTCCGCGGCGGAGTGATCGACTGAGGAAACGCCAAGGCTTGCGTAGGGAAGCAGAATGGGCCTCTTGAGGTACGTATGCGAAAGCAGCGGATAATGATTCCGACTAGCGTTGTTGCTCGGGTGAGTTTCCCGTCCATTTATTATTAATTTGCCAGCGCTGACAACTCTCTAGGCCGTTCTCAGCCTCCTTCCCTCAATGCTAGCTTCGTTGTGTGTGTGGTGACGACGGTATTAAATACATGTAGATACCGCTGAATAATCAATTTTTTTTGACTGGTCCGAGACAATTTCGTGAGGGATGTGTCTGGCCTCACACACACGAGCTGCAGCATCTAGGTACCTCTTCTTTTTCCGTCCCATATTGCAGTGGAAAGCAAGATTGTAACAAAATCAAAATCAAAATCTGCCAGCGCCTTCAAAGAATGAAAATTGTCACTCAAAGAGGTACACAATATATAAAAATTCGGCCTTCGGCCGATTTGGCGGCTGTCACGCAGAGGTGGTCACTAAGTGAACCGCTCCATAAGACGAAAAGCTGTCGGAGCATTTTTAATCTGAGTCCGTTTGTTTAGAAAAGCCAAAAAGCGCTGAAAAGTCGCTGTAAGCCAATATAAGTTCACGAAAAACGATACAAAAAAGCTTTTGTATCGTTTTCGGCGAAAAGTTTTTCGTGAACTTATATTGGCTTACAGCGACTTTTCAGCGCTTTTTGGCTTTTCTAAACAAACGGACTCAGATTAAAAATGCTCCGACAGCTTTTCGACTTTTTTTGGCTTTTCGTCTTATGGAGCGGTTCACTTAGTGACCACCTCTGCGTGACAGCTGCCAAATCGGCCGAAGGCCGAATTTTTATATATTGTGTACCTCTTTGAGTGACAATTTTCATTCTTTGAAGGCGCTGGCAGATTTTGATTTTGATTTTGTTACAATCTTGCTTTCCACTGCAATATGGGACGGAAAAAGAAGAGGTACCTAGATGCTGCAGCTCGTGTGTGTGAGGCCAGACACATCCCTCACGAAATTGTCTCGGACCAGTCAGATCCCATCGCAGCAACCGAATTGGACCAAGATAAGCCACCCGCACCCGAGGTGACAGATTGCCAGCAGCGGGATGAAGACCCAACAAGTGCAGCTGCATGTTCGTGCATTCAGTTCAAAGCAGTATAAATCGCACCGACATGTTCCAGAGTGTGTTGCAAGGGCTTACAATCAGTAGTAGTCATGTTTTGTACCCCTACGCCAAATCAGCCCTCATGAAAATTTATAAGTCCTTCAATTTTTCAGCAATCACTTATCCCTCTTAGGAATCTCTTGCCCCAACGAAAAGACATCGTTTGGCAAGAGGAAATAAAAAATAGGTTTTTTTTGAAGGAGTAATAGCACCTGTCACAGAGAGGTGGACACTAAGTGAACCACTCCATAGAAAAGCCAAAAAAGCTACGGAAAAGTTAACTTGTCAAGTTGCTGATGTGCCAGGAACCTAAAGTAAGAACAATATCGGCAAGAACTCAGTCGGACACGCAATGGTGGAAACGACTGAGGTGAGCGGGTGCGCAGCACCGTATATAAGTATATAAGTATGATATTAGGAAAACTAGTAAAGAGATAATAGGAAAAAGGGTGCCAACCATATTAGGAAACGGCGGGTATGTAGCGTACCGGCGGGTCTCCTACACCAGAACCGGTGTGCTACAAGGGCGTCCGGCACCTTTTCTTTTCCCACCATGGCCATTGTCCTTTCGTTTCTCCGAGGACTCGGCGGTAGGCATCGCAAAGAAGCCCGAGGTGAAGATATGGACGTACGAATGCAGTGCAAAGGATCACCCGGGGGCCGGAATGCATGGATCAATCAGGATCACGCCCGGGTACAGCGGCTATCGTAGCCGAACCACTGCCATAATTAATGAGCCTTACTCGTCACGTCTGGCAGCCTGGTTACACTCGAGATTCGCCTGGCAGCCCGGTTATTTACAGTCACAAGTCAGTCTAGTTTCGCCGAACTCGCCAGTGATTACGGACGAGTACATTGTAGAAATTTTGGGGTTGCTGTTGATCAACGACATCTCATTATCTATCCTTCGGGCATGCTCCTCAGGCTGGATCGCACTGTGATCTCAATCAGTGGCTCTGGTTTATCTTCGCACAGAATTTCAATATGGCCGTGCCTGGTTCGCTGGTAATCTGCGTTCTTGCGCCTGACTTGGGGCCGGGTGTACGTGGATTGAGTCGGCAACCCCACCGGTATAGCTCGACAGTGGCGCTATATCCGGTGGCTGCAGTTGATGGAAGTGAAACCCAACCTCCCTATGATGTATATCTTGACAGTGGCGCTATATCCGGTGGCTGCGGTGAAGTGAGCCGTCGTCTTGATTTACTCTCGTTCTTCCGCAATAGCACCCTGGCAATGCCTTATTTTCCCGGTGACGCAGGATACGGTACGTGCGACAAATATTAGGGACCTGTCAGAATTAATCCTCGTTCGTGGGGTGTATAACTGGGGCGTACGAATCCTAGTACCTGAACATTCTATCAATCTTCAGCGATATTACACGGCCGATCCTATACTTCCATGGCCGTGATGCCTTGGCAATGCACCTATAGATATAATGCGCAGGTCGCATGAATGCGACTAGCACTTTCCCCTCATCGGTGATGCCCCCAAAGTCCTCTGACCCCGGCGAGGAAATTCTCCAATACACGGCCGTTGCGGCGAATGCCCTCCACGATGTTGCCACTGTGACACGGATACCATTCCTCAGCAGTGTTTGCACGCTCTCCTTGGCGATCATTCCCATGGTGCAGGTACGCCGGTCTGGCAGTGGAATCCTTGTCTTGTCTGAGGCACATTGCAGACCACTAAATTTCAAAAAGACCGATGCCTCAGGATAATGGAAGAGATCCACCAGTTGCTCTACGCTCTCATAAACTCGTGCATGCACTCTGAAGGCATCCGATCTCCGGAAATGCTCGACCAGATCGCTCAGTGTACCCTGCAAGTCCAGTGTGGATTATCGATTAATCTTTGTGCATTAATGTACTGTCTCGTCCCAGAATACTTCAAAAATTCCATTCATGCTTAAGAGCGCAGGGAGAGCTAGGGAGAATCAAGCGCCTTTTCAAACAAAACGAAATCATGACCCAGTTGGATAGCTGTGAGGCAGAGCTAACAGCGACTGTGGAAATTTTTACTGTAAGTTGCTAATTGTGAACGACATTGAGCCTGATATTCGTATTGCAAGATGGAAGCTGCTGCTGGGATGGCAAGCGCTCTCACCGAGTTTAGAAGTGATACCGAGAGGCTGCATCAGGAGCTCCTCGAACTGATTTCATCTCGGACCGACTTAATTGATAATGCATCTTCGGTGGGCATGATTCACAAGCTTCATTATTGAGGTCTGATATTCCTCAACAGATTGGAAGGAGTTCCATGAACACCAGGTGAATAAACGTGCCGTTAATTCCATCATCATCATTCATTCTGCGCGCACAGTTCTGGCTCCCTTTCGCTACTCCCCGCCTCCCCGAAAATATTTCACGGGAGGGAATCTGAGCTCGAGAATCTGATCGACATCCTTCTCTGTGTTCCTGCGCGTGCGGCCATACTGGGCCCCGGTGGGATGGGGAAGACAACTTTAGCGATGGCCGCACTGCATCATTCCGCCATTATGGAGAAATACAACCTCAGGCATTTCATCTCCTGTGAATCAGCCAGCACCTGTGCAGACTTGATGACGACCATGCGTTTATTTCTGGGGCTGGAGCCTTCGAGTCAGCTCTCCATAGAAATTGTACAGCACTTTGGACAATGCGGGCCTTGTCTTGTTGTGCTTGATAATTTTGAAAGCCCATGGGAATCAAGGGAATCTCGAGCCCAGGTTGAGGAGTTTCTATCCTTGTTGGCAGATATACCCAACCTTGCCTTGGTGGTGGGTCTGGGTATTATGTCCTTCTGCGCACTGCTAATCTATTCACAGGTTACAATGCGAGGAGCCGAACGGCCCGGGAGAGTGAAATGGAATCGTCCGTTCCTCCCTCCCTTGGAGCCTCTCTCTCTTTCTGCCTCGCGGCAAATATTTGTCGAAGTAGCTGATGAACCTCCCAACGGGGAAACATCAGCTCTCGATGATCTATTGGATCTCTCCGGCAGTCTACCCCTGGCTGTGAGCCTGATGGCCAATATAGCATCGTTCGAAGGATATTCGAGCACCTTAGCCCGGTGGGAGACTGAAAAGACCGGTCTTCTTTCGGACGGACATGATAAACGTTCCAATCTCGACAAATCCATCGCCCTTTCGCTCAGCAGTCCGCGGATTTCCTCGTCTCCGGACGCCAAAAACCTCATCTCCCTCCTTTCCCTCCTCCCCGACGGAATCAGGCCGGAGGACATTATCGCAGGCAAGGTCCCCATTCCTAATGTCCGTCAATGCCAATCAGTGTTGCTTGGCACATCCATTGCATACCTAGATGTCAAGGGCCGCCTAAAGGCATTGACCCCTATTCGGGAATACATCAGGCGGCCTATCCACCTTCACCCTGCCTGGTACGGCCCCTTAGGAGATATTTCCAGGACCTGCTTGAGGTCTGGAGGTCCAAGCGCCAACTCCCCTCCGGCAATCTTGCCCCAGACCTGGTTAGTCACCTTGGAAATATCAACCAGCTCATCTTGGATGGTTTATTGACCGAAGAAAAATTTGCATGGGTCGAAATGGGAGAGACCATCATATCACTCGACTGTTTTTCGGCACTGATGCTGAAGGGCGACAGTCCACTTTTCTGGAGACTTCCTGGTTTGATCGAAGAAACGGATGATGCTGCGCTGCGATGGAAATACTGGCATAGAATTCTTCAGATTGCACGTTACGACCTGATCCAGGATCCTGATAGTTTGATCGAAGAGGGGGTTCACTACTTCGATGTGGGAAATGCCCCTGTCCGGGATGGTAGCCTTTTTTCTCCCGTCAACTGACCTTAAACTAATTGCTGGGTAGCCGTCCATTTCCACACTGCTGTCGCATATCATTATACCCGTCCCGAATACCTGAACATCTCCAAGGCCACAAAATTCTATAAGCGTGCCATCGCTTTGGCCCAGCAAGCGGATGATATCAACCTTCAATTGTTAGCTGCGGAAACTGAACTGCATATAGTACACGAACGCATGGATCCATATTCTACACTTAAAGTGGTTTACAAAGCTCGAAGCATCACTGGGTTCATATCGACAGGTAATTGGGAATACGAGTGGACTATGAAGGAGGCCAGGGCCCACCTCTGGATGGGAAATCTCCCCCGGGTGCTTGACCTCTGTGCGCAGGTAGAGGAGCTCCTGATATCGGTTGGAATGCTGGGTTCCGACCGTTGTCTAGTACTCGCCGATCTACGGGCAGATGTTCACTGGCTCAAAAGCGAATACATGGAAGCCCGCCAAATTTTCGTGCAGATGGTGGCCAGGACATCTCATACATGCTCGCCTCTTTTCCATGCTTATGCCCATTGCGGTATCGCGCAGATGGATATTCTCATGGAGGGCGAAGAATCTGACATTGTTTCCAGTTTGGATGCTGCCGAAGCTGTGTATGTGTCCCTTGGCTATCCAAAAAGATTGGTGTGTTCCTACGTGGCCGCGGAACTCAGTCTGTATCGTGGAGACAGCGAAATTGCCCGTGCCGCACTTTTAGACTGTTTTTCGAAGAGTCGAGGCCTTGACCCGGACCTTGCCCACCTGGCACAGTTTTGTGCAGCAGCTCTGGCAGACCCAGCACACAAAATGCACGGGACAACGGACACCTTCCGCTGGGCAGTGGTACACTTGGCACTAGTGCGAAAGGAGCCCGCAGGCACATTACAGGCTCTTCGGCGCCTTGCATCTGTACACATTATCATGGATGACGACGAGACCGCCCTTAATCTCTTTCGCACAGTGCTGGAAGGAGGGACTAAGATGGACATACATCGCCTCAGAGCAGAATGCATGGTTGGTATTGGGGAGATCATGCTCCGCCGCGGAGACTCCACGCAAGCGAGGGAAATGTGGACAGCCGCTCACCCATTTTTTCTCCGTTCGTCGCGGATGAAGGATGCTGCCTCAGTCGAGAAACGACTGGCCAAACTCTCTCAACAGATCCATTCACATCCACTCCGGGCGATTCAGGACAGTGATCCTAATAAATCAACGCCGCCGGTGCGAGCAGTTCTCAACAGCTCAGAGAACGATACAGCTTCTACGGAATCATACAGCGTGGAAAAATTCCAGGTTCGGTCGACCACCTCTCCTTCCCTGATTGAAACTGGAGTGGACTGTGGCACATTGACCGATAAACACATGACTTGCCCAGCTCTAGCCAACCATAAGTTATGATCCTTGCTTCGGGGATTCTCTATGCTGCTCTGAGATTCTATGTGTTCCTCTTGATAAAAAAGAAAAAGAAAATCAACCTACCTAGGTGGTAGACAGACACTTGAATAAATCCCTTGCCAAGCTCTCACTAAAGAGGCTTCCGGACACGCGCAGATGATGCAGAGCGAAAACCAAGAGGGCAGGGCACATCGCAGAGCGCGGCAGTCTGAGGACTTGTGTCCCCGGTAATGTATATTTAGATTTACAGTGCACGATGCAGCCGGATGCGTACGGGTGATTTGACAAGCTGACTTGCGTTGGAGTCCGGTGGTTGGGAAGGATGTCCGAACTCCGATCGCCAATCAATATTCTCATTGAGAATCCCAGCTAAGGAGATTGAGCCAGAACGTGGCAGATCGAGGCCTGGTCAAAGTTCTCAATCTGCCTCGATTTTCTACCAATAGCTCAATGTGGCTCGACGAAATTCTACCACAAGCGAGGTGCATTGACACACAATCAGGGAAATCAAGCAATACATTGATTTTTAGCGAGGCACATAGAGAAAGTGTAAAATGTGTTATAATTTGCTACTACGGGTACATGAGCGGTATAACAGATTGGACAGAGTAAGGCACGCATGGACGTACATGGGAGAAATGATTGATACATCAAGGACAATCGGCCGAGCTCGATCTGGGTTAGTTGCAGGTGAGTGATACTGTGGCGAGACCTTAAACGGAATGGATCCTACCAAAGACAGCCTGGCAGGACATATATGATAGGGGAGTCGCAGGTAAGATCAAGCAATAGTACTTTTTAAAGAGATACGAGCGACGTCGTGCGCTCTCGGTGTAGGGAGCTGTATAGTATAACTTATTGCGCCAGAGCTTCGCGTTTATTTGCGAGGACATAGGCGAATAAAATGAATGGCAATGGAACGGCGAGAGCGGCGAGGGTAGGCGGCGTGTAGAGGTAGTGGTTTGGGGAATATATTGAAGGGTAGGGCCGCAGAGAGCCAAAGTGACGGGGACGCCCCAAATGGGAGGCCGTGGTTGGCTGCCATGGGCATACGGGGATTTGGACGAGCGGTGGCGGTACCATTGCGAGCTGCGCGATCTGCAGGCTCGAAGAATGGAGGGACATGCATAAAAGCGGGGATTCGAGGGTTGTGGAAGACCGCATATAATACGCACCGTATATGGTTGATGCAGAGATCTCTCCACGAACAGTCTCGATTTGACAAATAATGCCGGTACGCGCATTCGTGGAGGAAACGAAGACTCAGGCGCGCGATCGACGGAACCCGATGGTTTGAACCCAGGTAGCACCCCAATAAGAAAGCACCACGCGCGCGGCTAGCGCGTGCGATGCGATAACGATTTAGGAGAGGGAGGAATCTGGGAGAACACGCATAATAGGTAGGAGTAGTCAATGTGTGGTGGGATTGGCATAACAAATGGAAATGTACGCACCTGGTACAGGATCGTACCCAAAAATACGAAGGCGGGAGCGCTGCGCGGACACTGAGATGCGGATGCAGAGGAGCGGCTGAAACGAGGATAAAGAGGGGAATGGATACAGGGGATGTGGAGACTGTCAGTTTGTGGCGCGGTTGCACAGATAGAAATGGACGCACCATATGACAAAAGGCATATCGCGTGCACAATTTCCCGATGAATATGCGTGGAAGTGGATTGATACGTACTAGCATTTGAGAGTACGCAGACGGGAGGATTTCCATTTCGATGATTGAGGGCGAAGAACTACGCGGGCGGACCAGGAGAGCGGGTAGATAACTCGGGATGCAAAGACGTGGTGCGCGATGAAGGGCGGGGGGATTATTGAACTCCCTTCATCGCGGGGGGATGATTGAACTGCTGACCTTGCAGTGAACGGAGGAGGCAAGACTGCAGGATGGCGCAGACGAAGCTCGGTTGGAGAAAAGGACGTATGCGCCAGAAGCCTCGTTTGGGGATGGCGCTTCACGTTGGTGGAACGGGAGTCAAAGAAAGGAAGAGAAGAGTGAGCAGAGGATTGATTGGAAAAACTACTATCAAGGATCAGGGGAGACTAGACGGGAATAGCGCGAGCCAGGCGCAAGATTAGTCTTTGAGGCGGGGTTGAGCAAAGGTCGGGAGGACGAGTGACGTGGGTGATCCGGCCGGAGCGCGCAGGCAGACAGAGCCAAACAGATGCGTCGTATCAGGATTGAAGCGGCACGGGGGGCTGGGGGCGGGCGGGACCGTGGGATGTGGCGGGCTAGGGCAGCGCGGCGCGCAAAGGACGTAGTGTGGCGGCAAATAGGCCGGAGACCTGTTTAGCGTGGGTAATTTATCTCGGTAGGCCCTTTGACTTATTTACCGGTGTAAATGTTAATTACACAGGGTCCAGGGGAGAAAACTTTGCTATTTACCTTGCAAATTTGCCCATCTAGAACTACTTATCCCCAGCTGCTCCACTCGTCTGCCTCCGGGGCCACGCTGTCTGCTGCCGCTTTCAAACTGACCTGCAGTCTGCTTCCTGAGCTCCTTCTTGGAATTTACACTAACTGATCCTTCGGCGGTCCCTTCAATGCTGTCGGCGAGGATGTGCAAGTACTGCTGGATGTTGAACTCGGCCTCAAGATTAAAATGCTGTGTGGTGGTGCTTCGAAGGTCCGGAAGGCCATCATTGAGCCAGTCCAGGCCATCATGCACCGGATCGACAGGGTGGAGGATTTCCTCTGAGTCTGCGCCTGCGTTCTCGGTATTAATAAATTTCTGTTCGGCTGGTTTGCCATGAATGGTGGCTCGGATGTCGCGCCAGTTAACAGTGACCGGCTTGCTTGGAGCTTCCTAGGGTAACTGTCACTAGAGTACAAGGATTTGTTATCTTCAATGCCAATGTTGTCCTTGACGGGTTTATGCAAGAGGTGGGCGGACAGAAAGTTGATGATAACCTGCTCAGAAATCTAGTGAAGGCGTATGGACCGTTTTCCGCACGCAAAAGAAAGGCGAGAAAATAAAAATCGAAAAGGAGCCATGACCCGTATGACGTGTTTAGTGTATACGGACCGAATTCGCCGAAAATAGTAAAGCGATCATGTAATGAGTGAGTTTTAATTTAATCCTCATTCCCCACACTCTTTATTTTCCCATTGATTCCGACTCGACGCCGCGACTGCCATCGCTACGATACCACATTCCTTTGATTTGATTCTCCTTTATTTCACCATCAAATTCCATCAAGACATTGAAGCGCTCGTCTCAGAAATGCAGCACCGCAAATTCCACGTCACTAATACCAAGGGCCACTTTGTACCGGCCCCTCCGCCAAAGAAGACAACGAAAAAAGTGGCAGTTGATGATTCCCCCCGGTCAGCAATTCCCGACATCTTTGTCAAAGGTGCCGAGGAGTGGAATAGCAAGTTCGAGGAATTTATTCGAACTACTACCTACGACAAGGAACTTGGTTACCCTCTGCCAACGTCGACGGATAAGGGTAGCGACACAATATCCGAAACCGGAACTGCGTTTGACAACACAAATAATCCTCTAACATTCAACAGCTACGTAGATTTACATGGTAATGAGGACGAAAGCGGAAGTATGGGGATAGGAGCACTCGGCAGAGGGGATGAGTTCTATGGAGCAGAATAATTATCTACGAGATGGACCTGCAACCTATATATCTATGGCTGGATTTAGAGCTCTGAATCCCGGATGTGCTTGAACCGGATTATGCGTTGAGACAGCAATTGATTAATCAAACTTCATATAGATTCTTACTCTCGGACTCTGAACACCGAGCAAACATCTCGGAAAATAAACACGTCCAGCACAGCCAGAGCAACGAGAGCTTTGCATATAAAGTTTTATCGAGCATCATAAAACTTGTGGAGTCAGACTGCGGCAGACTATGTGGGACGCGGGTTAAACCCATTGAATAGGTGCGAGGCGGTTTGAGAAGCGTGGTTTTGTGCGACACTGGCACTGGTGCACCTCAGGATGGATGGAACCGATCCCTCCGCACACAAGATATTCCGTGCCATTCATGCGCTGAAACGAGACAGAAAGACAGGTTCGTCAAGTTGGCATGCAACCGACACAGAAAAATATCAAAATATAGATCATAAAAGACATGTTTGAACAATGATCCATCGGTTTCCGCAAGGCAAATATTGTTTCGAGTCCAGTTTCCAGACTCCTAGTTTTCGGCGAGAAATATTTAGGATGCCAAGTCGTTCTCCATCTTCTCCCAAGGGATGGGTCGGACGTAGCACTGAGCGGGGTGGTTGTTGACGATCTCATGCGACTTCCATGTGTTGAGCTCCTCCGGGAGCGCATCAAGGAAGAAATTTACTTGAACGATCGCCAGGAACAGGCGTAGTTCGATGAGCTGGAACAACGCAGAATTTAGTATAGGTGATATATGTAAACTAGTGATCACAAGGTACTCACAGCCAACTTCTGTCCGAAGCATCCTCTGAAGCCGGTCGAGAAAGGCAACCACGGCCCAGCGTTCGCATCAAATGATCCATCCTGCCTCAACCACCTGTCCGGGTTGAACAAATGGACGTCCGACGACGACCAATATCCAATTTTCCTCCCCCGCTTGCTGGACGGGCTACGCACAGAGTCCAGACCGTCCGTGATGTCCTTGGACGCGTCGCTCTCGAGCTGTTGCATCAACCCAAGCACCAGAAACACCTCAGTCCCTTTGGGAATGGGATATCCTAGTAGCACCGTGTCGCGCGTTGCGTCGCGCGCGACACCGGATGTAGTTCTCGAACATCGCAAAATTTCGTACAACACCGCAGAAAGGTACGGGAGGTTCGCTTCGTCCGAAATTTCAGCATAAGTCGGCGCGCGCGTGGTGATTGCAGGGAGGTTGTCCAAGAGCTCTGAGCGCAGCTTGTGTTGGACATCTGGGTGCTTGCACAGAATCTTAAGTGCCCATTGCATTGTGGTTGCTGTGGCTAAAATTCGCAGACGATGAGTGTCAGCAGTCAAGTCTCCCAAAGTTATATAGAATAAGACGTACTCTCAGTTCCACCCAAAGCATAACTCGTCAGTTCATCGATTATTTCCGACTCGGTGAGGGCCACGACTCCTTTCGACTCATCCTCCCTCTCACGCTCCAGGATTATGTCGAGCACATTGTCAGCTTTATGGGCGGCAGGTTTCTCTGAACCCTTGGCCTGCAATGCATACTCTGCTCGAGCCGTCTGCAGCCGTCTCTGGAGGTTAGCATGGATTCTGCCGATCGCTTTGCGCCATGGACGATTGAAGTTTCGTGTCCACCAGGGAAGGAGGCTGCGTATTGGAAACCGTATGCCGTCTGCGATCGTGTGGGACAACATCTCAAGATCAACAACGAGTTGGGGCATTTCTAAGCGAGAGGAGGGTCCTGCGGAAAGATTCGCTTCGAGATAATCCAACAAAGTCTTGATACCATTCAAGGATGTACCGAACGTGATGGATGCAATAATATCGACGGTGAGGAGTCTGAGATCGTTAATAGCGTTGATGGCGACGTCCGGAGAGGATCCCGTTCCGAGCCGCCTGGCGCCGATGGCCCAGACGTCGACCAGTTCCTGCACATGCTCAACCATTCGGGGTGTCATGCGGGACAGGTAGGGGTTGGTCATGGTTATCGCGAGGCTACGAGACTTCAGAACGGGGAAAGCGGTGTGCTGGGGACTCACTATCGCTTGTGGTGCTTGAGTTGCTCTCCCGTTGGGAGGCCGAGCATTCCTTCCCGGAGTGTGGCTGAAAGCCTATGCGAAGTCAGTGTCGCATACTGATGACCGTGCGGATAGCGTAGATTCATAGACATACAGAACGGAGGTTCCTTTCGATCGGTCAAACTCGCTACCTCGATTGACAAGGATATCCTGCGCCTCCTGCGCATCCTAGATTTGATGGATGAGAATGTAGAGAGTTACCGAGCTGATGGCTTGACGCACGGCGAGAATAACGATGGCCTTCCCGAGGCCGAAGAGTTTAGCAATCCAAGATGTGCCGAGTCCAAGGACGAGCTGCAAGCGATATCAGCGACGACGACTGGGACTCGGACGAGACTGGGCTCACACACCTGAGATACCGGTCCGAGGCGTGTCGCGGTGTCATCGAAAGCATAGCTGAAGCCTGAATTCTCTTTCTCCATCTTCACAAGAAACGGGATGTCTCCTTTGAGCCAATGAAGCTTGTTGTGGGGAATGAGTGGTAGAGGTTTGGGCTTTCCGAATTGATAGATTGCGAGTGAGCCAGTGAGTACGACAGCCGCGCCAGTGACTAGCGTGGCGGAATCCATAACGTAGTCGGATTGGGAATGCACTTTCTGGTGGTAGTTATGGTTCAGGACAGACGCTCAGGCACTGCGACTGCACCCGAATAGAAATATCATTTCTCGGGATTACTGTCAGAATGATGTAGGGTGTACGGTGGCCCTATCACAATTTCTTTTAAGCATCAATAATTATTACTCTGTATAGATTGCCGGATCCCGTTGATGTTCCTTTGTTTTGGTTCTGCGTGCTGTCCTAAACGGGTTAGTTGCTTGGCTTTCCTGTGCATTTGCGGGAAGGCGGAGAGGAAGGAGGGGAAAGAGAGGATAGGTACATTGGGAGAGGTGCAAAAAAGAAGAGTAAAAAGGCCTGGATGAAAACACACTGATGTGCATCAGCCCGCTCTGCAGACGGATACACACCAAGCGGAATCGGAGGCGGAAGCTGTGCATATTCTCATGGTTGACATTACTAATCATATTTCCGTTTCTGTTCCCGCTCCCGCTCCTCGTTGCCCGTAGTCTCGGACCAAACTCTCATGTCCCAAAGGGAACCCTGCCATGAGAGTCTGGGCTTATCCCAGCAAGTTAGCCGTGCCATTGCGCTATCATGGCTTTTTACGGTGGTTACCAAGGCCTTGCACAGTGCCTTTGCCTGTATTCTGCCTGTACGCACTATTATAATGCATTTTCTTCTTCAGAATAGTTCATCTGGCGAGAAAACCCAACGGCTTTTTTTTGGCCATTTTTTCTTCGCGCTTGCAGTCAGTTTCGGGAACCGTGGTTACGGTCACGTTATATATCCCGAACGACCTTTCCCTTCCGCCGTTCATCCTTCAGCCTTGCATATATTGTTTTTTGGATACTGAGCAGTCCTAAGCTAATTATATGCAGTTGTGGAATTTTTCCAACCCAAATCTATAACGGGCAGGTCAATACAGGCGGGGTGGACCGTGGTTAACCACCATCAAAGAGCCATCAAATTTTGATAGCGCAATGGTACGGCTAACTTGCTGGGATAAGCCCAGACTCTCATGGCAGGGTTCCCTTTGGGACATGAGAGTTTGGTCCGAGACTACGGGCAACGAGGAGCGGGAGCGGGAACAGAAACGGAAATATGATTAGTAATGTCAACCATGAGAATATGCACAGCTTCCGCCTCCGATTCCGCTTGGTGTGTATCCGTCTGCAGAGCGGGCTGATGCACATCAGTGTGTTTTCATCCAGGCCTTTTTACTCTTCTTTTTTGCACCTCTCCCAATGTACCTATCCTCTCTTTCCCCTCCTTCCTCTCCGCCTTCCCGCAAATGCACAGGAAAGCCAAGCAACTAACCCGTTTAGGACAGCACGCAGAACCAAAACAAAGGAACATCAACGGGATCCGGCAATCTATTAACCGTTCTTTAACGAAATGCTTCGCGATTCTTTGTATCTCTTTGGTTCCATCCCCATCTGGCTTATCTCCTTCTTTCCTACTCCCACCTCGCTCTCATTCCTCGACGTCAAATGACCTCGCGCAGTCTGAGCGGGTTTCAACCATAATAGTCCGCACTGGCAGATCTTGGAATGCATCCTAAACCGCCTTGAAACTTTCCCTCAAGAACCCCATCCGGCTAAACAGCTGACCTACCCGCAGTTGATTCTCAACAGAACGCAGTTGACCGCAGTTGCTGCTGCCCACGGCGCAGCCAATTTTATTTCAATCAAGCCGAATTGCCACGCAATCCCACGGAATATTCTCCAGATATCTAAAGCCCGTGGTGTCTATCGTTCAGACCAGAAGGAATCTTTTGCCCGTTTCCCTCGTTCTCAATTACTGGACATGCGCAACATTCTTTGATGCTTTCACCTCACTTCTGTCCGCTCCTGAGACCTTGGTCTACTCTGGATTGGCTCTGGGTCACTTCTACTCTACTGAATAGCGGGTAGTTCTAGGCTAGCTCCACCATGACCATGTCTTCACTTGCTCTCTTCTATGGCGTCCATTTCGTGCTTCACTCAATTGCCACTGCTGTCATGCTGTCGCCTTCCATCCACATCCAATGGCTCCCTATTTGATGGTTCACTTTTTTTGCTCCATGACGTTGATCGACTGGAAATTTTAATGCCCATGCTCGGCTCCTTGATCTATCGATTGGAAATCCATTGGGGTACGGTGCAAAATATATTTCCTGACAGCCTTTGGTTGGACTTATTGAAGTATTTCGTGAAAGTCTCACAGTCAGAGTTGGAGTTGGTTTTCATTTGTTCCGGTCAAGTTCCGGGGTCTTTTTTTTTTTCGCTATATTTGTATTGTTCACTTTGTTCACTCGCACTAATTTAAATAACATTCATGACTCCATCTGTCTTCAAGGATACCGGAGCGAAGCGGCGGTCCGTCTTGTACAGAGTAATAATTATTGATGCTTAAAAGAAATTGTGATAGGGCCACCGTACACCCTACATCATTCTGACAGTAATCCCGAGAAATGATACAAGACGCGCCGCCGCTTCGCTCCGGCAACACGGACGATAATAAAACCGAGCATTGTGGTGGGAACACAGATTGCGGGAATACACAATAGGGGATACAGAGTGATTTGATCTCAAAGTCTGTGAGTAGCTCAAGCCCTAAGTAGTACCTAGTCGAATGGCACGCACAATATCAATTTCTCGGCAGTCTCGACGAGGCTCACGATCACGGAGCAATCCCACCGCCAAGAGAATATCAATAAAGAGATAAATAGAGACATCAATTCCCAATTGACCTTGAGAACGTACTCGGGATGTAACAGGTTGAATAAAGCCGCAGCACAGAAAGGTTGCTACGAGCAACGGGGGGATTGAACTGCCACATAATGAAGTTTTGGCCAGGAGTGAAGGATTTGCTGGGCTGAGCATTTAGAGAATTTCATTGAAAAACGACCGAGACTGGGTACTTGGAAGCAGAGACCCACAGTATTGGAGGTCAAGGTGTTGGGGAGCAGGTTGCACAACGAATGAAGCAAATTGAATATGAGGTGTAGAAGTCCAGCCCGAGGCGAGATTCCAGAAGTGATTGATAGCGGAGCTTGGTTGAATATTGAGCCCCTGAGAACCATTAATCCGACAGGGAAGCGGTAAAACAAACACCAGAGTGCAGAAGCAAACAGCCCAAAACGCGATCGGCTCCACAGAACAGCAATGGGCAGAGAGCGTGTGCAGTCGATTTGAGGAGGGCGAGGCGAAAAGTGACGGGCGTATTGAGGGAGGGAAATTCAGCTATTTATTCCTCGCGGCCGGATCTATTGCACCGGAAGGACTCAAGGGAGACTACGTAGCCTCTCGGCCGGATAAGAATCGAGTGCTGGCAGCAGCTGCGCTGAGTTGTGTGCTGTCAAGAAAAGACTGCGCGCAGGTCAGCTGGGCAGCGGTAAATGAAAAGGCTGTGTTGAACCGGACGGAAAGTCGACGACGGAAGGGGATGACCCAAGAGAAAGAGGAGAGGAAATGCGGAAGGAGAGAGTATATGGAGAAACAGCACAGCCGAGGAGCCATTTGCTTAAAGAACGGTTAATTTCTATTCGGGTGCAGTCGCAGTGCCTGAGCGTCTGTCCTGAACCATAACTACCACCAGAAAGTGCATTCCCAATCCGACTACGTTATGGATTCCGCCACGCTAGTCACTGGCGCGGCTGTCGTACTCACTGGCTCACTCGCAATCTATCAATTCGGAAAGCCCAAACCTCTACCACTCATTCCCCACAACAAGCTTCATTGGCTCAAAGGAGACATCCCGTTTCTTGTGAAGATGGAGAAAGAGAATTCAGGCTTCAGCTATCTGGGTTTGAATTTACATGAGGGCCGAGCTGTCACGCTTTTGGCACGTGGAATGCGTAAGTATGTGCAGTTCTTCGCGTGGGTTCAATCCCTACGCAGGCGGTGCATTTACGTTGAATATGCACCTCGTGCTTGCGAGAAAAGTTTTCCGAGATACACGAATTAACTTCAGATTTTTTTAACATCTCTCTGGACCATATAGTACTGAAATTTACGAGACCAAAAAAATGCGCACTTTACCGGGAATTGAACCAACGCGACGAAATGCGGACACTTATGAACTCCACGTGCCAGAAACGTGACCGCTCGGCCCTCATGTAAATTCAAACCCAGATCGACCGGTCTGTCTATCGACAGATTTATCTCATAGACAGAACGGTCACCGGTCTACACAATAGCTGCTTACGGACTGTAATCAATGGTCGAGTCGAAGAAGAATCGCGGGAAGGGAACAAAGGCACAAGCAGGAAGAGAAGTGGTATAGATTTGCGGAACGCGGAAAGAGGAAGGCGCCGATTGAGTAGCAGAGAAGCGGAATGGCCTGAAAGCAGCCGGCCACTCGCGGACCCTGGGACCCAAAGCACCGTCCGAGGTGTTGATGTGTTCTGCATCTCAGATCTCACTACGCTGCAGCTCACGATGATCGTTTCATTTTGTATCAAATCAAAGGACCCTTTTGGATCTGGGCGGCCGTTTACAAGTTAAGGCGCCGCCAGACTACATGTTCAAGAATGGCAATTCAAGTTCATAAATGGTTAAACGGTTACAAAAGAAATCGGCTACCTACCAGTGCTTAAGTGATGGTTTTCCGTGCAAATTTTTACGACCCGTGGTTTTCCAGACACCTTGAGAATTGGGAAGGAACTAGCTACCCACCAATGCACTCAATACCCAAGCAGTGCAGTTGGCAATGATTCAAGATTGATGCGGCTGATGGCCCTCGGGAACTTTTGCGGGAGCGCTTGGAAGATGTGCACACCATCCATTTCTGCTCGGCGTACCTATTCAGGACCATCCTGGTAGAAACCCGACCTTTGGGACGCTTCAACGTAACTGTAATTGCCTTGGCTGTGTCGGGCTTCAAGGCGAGCAAAAAAAAACCGTTTAAACGGGTTTTTGAACGTTTGTTACTGTTTCCATTTAGTTTAGGCTCAACTTTGAACGAAAACAAAAGGGTTGGAACCTTAACTTAGCATAGTAGGAGACGCACTTCCCCCCCCCCCCAAATCACGCACAGATATCAGAGCACAGATCTTTCCTGGTCTGCTCCCGCACTCTGCACAAACCGGAGATCCTGCCAAACATAAGTCAGGAGTCAAGACATGACGCAGACAAAAGCAGCAGGGTAATCACGATGCAGTTGGCCAGGCGAGGCTGCCGATGCTGTGCAGCTGCGCGGTGAATCAAGGGGGAATAGAAAGCTGAGTTGGGGGTGGCGTATACAATGCTGATCAGCGATGCAATCTGGCATGCCTAGACGGACGAACGTTCAGCATAAGGATATTGGAGACGTCGACGAGACAGTGTATGTGCATCTCAACGGCATTCGAACTCGTACTCTTGGCCACGGCCTAGCCAAAATACATGGCTGTGGGAGAAGCTTAGGCTGTCCTGTGACGACGACTCTCACCATCGCGCATCATGATGTGTGCCTTAACGAGCCATAGGCTGTGTGTTTCGGTCCAGGTTTGTTGACTCGAAAGGCGCGATACATAGTAGAATATCTTGAGGCATGAAGGTTAAAGGAATTGATCTATGCCGCCTCCTCCAGAGACCAGCGGGATACTCCATGAGACGGCTTTCCCGTGTGTGCCATACACTATCTGCGTCTTTCTGCACTTGTCTGCGACGTTCTCTGCCGCATCAACTGCACAACAGCTGTTGGCGAATTCACAGATGAATGAAATGGAATTTGATCAAGGATCCTGTGCGAGGTCGCCAGATTGGCTGTCCAAATTTATATTCAGCGCCATTATTGCGAGCACCATTTGATGCAGTACCGATGCATATACCCTCATTGGTCTTCCCGTTCCCCTCAAGTCCCGAGTTAACTGATCAACTTCACAACAGCTGTTGGTGAGTTCAGCGATGAATGGGATGGAATTTGATCAAGGATCCTCTACGAGGTCGCTAGATTCACTGCGTTCAGGGACCCCCGTCTACACAGCCTGCGAGACATGTGCCGACTTGTGCCGACTCCTGGTAAACACGGCCTGCCGACGCCGGGTCGGCAGAATCTGCTAGACATGGGTCGACGCCCGACGTACGTTTGCAGGGGTGTGCCGACCCCGTCCGCACAGGTTGTCATACCCGGCCTACGCCGCCCCCGTTCCTTTCCATACCGTCCCTGAAGGCTCCCTGGCGACGGTAACGTACACGGCCTGGAACGTGGTGATAGCGTGGTGATGTTGGTCCAGATTTGGGCACGTCTCCGCGCTGTCTATGCGTCTTGCGCACTCAACTTCACCCAGGATAACTCAGAAAAATATTGGAATGTGTGTATTAGCTCTAGAACCAAGCCTCATTATTTCTCAACCTGCAACTCGTTTTTGCAGCGTGCATTTCGGAGTTTTCTCCTGATTTGGAGAGACATGCCGTGTGTTTTGATTCGTGGGTCCGGAACGAGATCGCCCTGTCACTTAGTGATGCCTTCCGTATGCCCGGGGCGCCCAAATAGGCGTCGAGATTGCGGCGAGACGAGGCCTACTGACGTCCACAGACTTTGGGGTGGGTCGGCATGGTGTGCCGACGTCCAAGTCTGCAGACCTCTGCGGCCGGGAGTCGCACATCGCTTGTGCAGACGACCCCCTTGAACGCAGTGATTGGCTGTCCAAATTTATATTCAGCGCTATTATAATTTATTGCGGGCATCATTGAGGCAGTACCAATGCATATACTTTACATCCTCATTAGCTTCTGTCCTTTCCGTTCCCCTCACATCCAAAGTTGACTGAAAATGTACAATAGGTTCCACCAAGACTGGTCTGCCCTCTTGTTCAATGTCTCGCAAGCCTTCGTAGGTATTCCCCTCTACCACATAACATATGTCTTACTCCCCTCCTCAAGACTGTGCTTTTCCTCTATGGTGACGCCCCACACGTTCGTGCTGTCAAAATATTGACGTGCACCTAGCACTATATCTAGTTCTCTTTCTATTCTCCCTTCGCACCCTCCATCGTCGCCAGCCGACTAGGTCGCGTTTTTTGCTAGTTACCGCATGGGCTATCTTTCTCTTCGCT
The DNA here is from genome assembly GCA_029378395.1 of Mycena leptocephala. Classification (NCBI taxonomy): domain Eukaryota; kingdom Fungi; phylum Basidiomycota; class Agaricomycetes; order Agaricales; family Mycenaceae; genus Mycena; species Mycena leptocephala. The sequence continues at coordinate 28,773 of JARJLF010000450.1, forward strand.
ACCATCACAACCGTCCTAGCACTTGTTACAACCTCTCTCGGGCTCCAGCTTCTACTCGTACTTGAGGAGACACCAATTGATCTTGCCGCTGCTCTGCATCTAGTAGAAGTCCACAATGCACTCATTTGTGCCCAGCGCTTCCTTCTAGCTACCAACAAGTGCGTGGAAATCTGGCTTTGTCGGCTCCTCCAAGTTCACTGACTGACCCTTCTCTTGTATACATAGCTTCGTAGCCGATTTGGTTTTCGTGTGTGTCCTTCTCGCTCCGTGTGCTCGGAGCTCAATGAGATTGAAGCTGTATCTCGTACTTATATGATCTGGGGATTGCAGAAGAAAATCCTCATTCTGCCTGGGATTTCGGTCTTGGCGACCCTAGGTCAGCTAATTTATTTTATGATACATCATCCTGACCTTTTCTTGTCTCAGTCGTTGGTTGCATTGGGTCAGCACCAACTGAGTATATTGACAGCAGAGTTCCGTACGCAATGGGTGCCGCTACCAATATCATTTTAACCTGCTTCACGGGTGAGATAATAGATTGGCCCCACCTGTTTTGGGCTGCTGAATCCATATCCCAGCTGGCAGAATATGGTATATCCGTCGGGAGGCACAGATTTGTACCTCAGGTATATTTCGAAAACGGTATGACACTGCGGTTGCTATCATGTACGTCTCCCAGGAAGCATGCATATACACATCCCCTCCTCTAACGCCATCTCCCAGCCTTGAGTCAGGTTCAATATACTGCCTTGCAGTGTTATTTTGGGTGGTCACCTACTCAGTTCCCAGCGTCTCTGTGACGGTGAGTCTACTGCACTGGGGACACTATGTGCTCGCTTCACGAACTAAGCAGGCGGATATCTTTGAGAGCGTGGCTCAGGGGCTGGTCAACCAAGGAGTTGTGAGTCGGCAGTAATTTTTGTGCAAGGAAATCCAACCTCTGCCTCAGAACATAACACCGACCCTGATCCTTGTTCGAGTTGGACTGGGTCGGAGCACCGAGAATACTTCCCCCTTTCCAATGGAGGATTCCCTCCCGCGACAGGTCCCACTAGCGGGTTCAATGGGCAATCGATCAAAACGACATCCAGCAGTGAACAACATAAGCGAGAGAGAAGCCCACGACGATGTCTTGTACATATCCTCTAAGGATGTCGAAGGACATTGAACCGGGTTGTTGATCAGCAAGGGCAGGGTCTTTGATGATCAAAATAATGTTATGAAATCAGTCGAATCGAAGCTGAAAATAACACATATTACTTATGTCGGGGCTCTTGGACGTAGAGAACTAGAGGATGGGAACACCGGGAGGGTCTGGGAAGACGTGAGATGCTAGGTAGGCAGAGGGAGGCAGGGCTCTGTCGCCACGGCGGAGGCACAGGGCGACCTAGGGAGGCAGACCTGTGCCGACGTCATGTCGGCAGGGTCGGATGTGACAATGTCTGCGAAGTCTGCAGTGTCTACACCGTCTGCGCGAATCTGCAATTTCTGCAATTCTGCAAAATGTCTACAAGGTCTGCAATGTCTGCGAGGTCTGAAATGTCTGCGAGGTCTGCATGTCTGGTCCTCCCTCCCCCGCTGCTGGTGTTGGGAACCAGCGTAGTGTTGCCGCGGTACCGGACCTGGACCGGATCTAAAACCGGCTTCAGTGGCTGTGAGGTTCATTGGAGCGAACCGATTACATTTTTGTTTTATGTATTTACCATAATATGTAACCAAGCGTCGTGAGTGACATAGTGCGTACATAAAAAACAAAAGAGAAAAATGCGTACAATTTGGATGCGGCGAGCGGCAGTGTCGATTCATTTAAATATTTCCTCTGAGAAGGCCTGATGTGAGGAACCGCCCCAGTCCGCGATGATCAGGTGCGCCGCGACAATCTGCTTGCGATACTTTTCTGAGTTGCGGACTGCGATAAAAGGTAAGGCTCCGATTAAAGATGTTATGTTGCAAACAAACTTAAATGCACCGGATGATAGCCCCAGCGATCTCGCCAGGGGGGGGCTGTCCATTTGCAACTTCCACTGAAATCCGAATATTTTGATCTTGTCTTAGGAATCTTGTACTCCCTCCACAACCCTTTCAACCTCCTCTCCCCTCCTCCACCCTGCATGCACGGAATTCAGAACAAATTTAATGCAAATTTATCTACCTTCGTCGAACGAGAACGCCAGCCTAACCCCGTCCCCACTCCTCATCCTCGACAAAAAAAACCGCCCCCGCGCCTTCCATCCTTCGTGCTCCGACCCCTGCGTGTTCACCGTCATCATGCACACCCGCCGTCCGATTTCGACTTGCGCAGACTAACATTGGACTAACAGGTGGAGGAAGCCCACACGTGTGCATGTGCATGTGCGAGGGGACGGCCAATACTGTGATATCTCGTCACGCCGCCGAGACCGTGCATTGAGTGAAAACCCTCCTTCCCCGCGCGTTCGTGGCGTGGACAAAGCGCCCGGACATTGATCTCAGGTTAAGGAGCGTCGAAGGGAGTGAATGTATGACCGGAGCGCTGAGGACGGGAGGCATGAGAACCAGGACGTGAGATATCCGTGGAAGGGGAAGAGGGACGCCGAGTGCGGGCACGAGTACGACCGGCGATAGGCGATGCGGACGTCGGGGAGCCCCTGCTACATGTCCTTCTACTCCCCCTCTTCTGCTTCGACTATGGATTTGAATCCGTGCACAATCGACCCAAACCCTATCGTGGCGACAGTTAAGTCCAGTGTTGTCCGCGTATCCTTGCAGAGGTGCGGATACAGGCGGGAGACGAGCACACCATTTTCGAAGCTACGTGCATCACCTGCACAAAGCGGCGAATCGTCCTTGGCGTGAGCAGGTAGGTCGCCGGCGGATTTGCCCTGAAATTTGGATGGTGGAAAACGCGGACTTGAGGGGACCTTTCCCCTCAGTGCTGGATTCCTGAGGGCGCGGAGCCGGCGTCCGGGGACATCGAGGAAAGTGTTCACACGAACGAAATGCGAGTGGGCGATGGAGGAGAGCAGAGCCTCGAAACAAAGGGAAGCAGTGCAGGAAGCGAGCGCGATGGCCGACGGGCGACGTGAGCATGTGGGGAAGCCCTTTATACAGTTACACTTTCTCTTGCTCCTCGATTCGCTACCACCGAAGATTCGGGGCGCAGCGAGCACGATGGCGGAGATTCCAGTGCAAACGACACGTCCACGGCCGCGCGCATCGATCAACGAGCACCGCTCCCAGTGGGCGTACTGATAGGTCCGACGCAAACGAAATCGGCGGGAGTGTGCCTGATCGCGATGCGCGCCGGCGATACGGGGAATCCCGGGAGTGAGAGTGTCGCTGGGAGCTCACTCCCGGTCAGGAAAAGAGCGATATCAATCCACTCTCCTGCAGATGCGAGACGTGCGTCGTGAGCTCGGTTCTTTCCAGGTTCCAAGCCAGGCGTGATAGCGACAGAAAATTATTGGGTGCCACGACGCAGCGCAGCCAAGCGTCCTGGGCAGTATGGGAGTAAAGCTACAGGAGGATGCTGTGTCTGAATTGGGCCTAGTTGGTAAACCGGATCCGCGCAGGAAAAGTGTATTCTTGTGGTAAAACATGATAAGCACGCGAAAATTGCCACTATAAAAGCCACGCACGTTAGCATGATCTACAGTCCTGTAGGATCGTAGCGGGTGGTACTGGCAACGCTTAGATCTACGAAGAAGAGAAGCATTAGGCCATCCAGTCCAGAGTTACAGGCCAAGCTCTAACGCATGGTTAGATCCCCCAAAAAGGGTAGATTTCACGACGCTAGCGTCCAGATTTAACGAGACGGGTGGTCTTGTGTTGCTGTATGCATTTAGCAGACAAAGAGAGCTGTTGAAGGGTTCCAACTCGCTTGCAAGGCAAGTCAAAGAATCGTCGCATGCTCTGGAATCTCGAGATCACAGGCGACTCGTGAATTATGATCCCAGCTGAACAAGAAGAGGGGAAGGGAAGAAGAAAAAAGGATGAGATTCGAAACAGTAGGAACCAGAAACAGATTTTCCAGCATGTATGTACAGAACATAGTAAGGGAAAAAATGATCACGGCGTGAATGCAGACACGGGTCTTACCCCAAAGTCTAGCAGTGGAGACAGAAGGCGGACATGTATCCATCCTCCTTCAATGAACACTCGTGCATCCCGCGCGGATCGCGAGCGATGCGTGCCTGGGCGTCATTGTTTGTGGGCCCACCCATCGCGCAGCGTGCGCCGTTGACCAGCCGCCGGTGGGCTGATGTAGCTCTCGGGATCGTCGAGAGCACCAACCGGTGATCGGCGCGTATCCCAGCAAGTCCGAATGCGGTCTCCCAAACGGTTTCAAAGACGCGAGAAACGGACAAACGCGACACGGAACATCCCGCCCGAAGAAAAGCAGCAGAACGAAAGTGTAAATGCGACGCACCTTGCCCACATCCGCTTCGATCGCGCTCTGGACAATTACACCCCTCGCATCAGCACCACGGGGATGTTGCGCCTACGAGACGAGCGTTGGCTGCCTGGCATGGTGGACAGAGGCAGAGTGGGGGCAGAGCTAATGAAGGGAAAAGGCCGCGAAGGACAGGCAAGCAGAATGCTCACCGATATCGGCACTTGTAGCCATCCCTGCGCCCAACCGGTGGCAAACACGCCGCGCACCATCCTCGCACAAACAAGCGCCGCGCGCCAGAGGCACGTAGACTTCCGGCGTGCACACACCGCCCGTCAGGATTGTACGACAAAAGGCTGGGACGCACCCGGACCTCACCGCCGCCGTGACAACCCTCGCCTTGACCCATCGTTAACGCGTCGCCGCGGGTCCCACCAAAGTAACTTGATATATGACCCGGGGGGGGGGGTAATATATTATACTCGCGTGGTCCACAGGCTGAACAGATCATCTTGGTGGTGGATGAGAGAAGAAAAGAGATGGTGTGGCTGTGTTGATCGGCAGCCGGACCATCAATTGACTCTTTTGCTCTCGACTTCCATCGGACTACGGATTTCTTTCCGCCACCCATCTCTAACCACTTCAATGCTCTTCCTCTCGCCCCAGTGCCTGCGCCTTCCTCTCTTTACCTACATCTGCCATCCCGTCCATGCTAACATGCACGACGGGACTTTCCCTCTCTTGGAGTCCGCGTCCCAAGCCCCTGCCTGGTCCTTCTGCATCTGCGAGTGGCGACGTCGTCTTGGACGTTCCCGGATCCGCACTATCCGCGTCTCATTCGTTGGTCGCATAGTCCGGTTGTACGGTCGGCACTACCCGCTACTGCGTCGGTTCTCTTTTTTCAGCGAGCCGTGTCTGAAAGCGTCCTTGCGCAAACGCGAGCCCTCCGAAGTCTGGATCCCAGAAGCTTTCTTCTGAGTTCCATCCCGCTGCCGCGCCTCGTACTGCTCCACGGTTACCACCTCGTCTCTGTTACATGCATACCGCTCGCGCTTTTGCCTCCGCGAACCCCACAAACGCCATTGAATACCGCGGAGACCAAGGAGTCTTGTGTCACTGCAAAATCACCGCGGTCCGTCTGCCTTCTCTCCTCATCGCATTTACTGATCGTGCACCCGTCAACTCTATTCGGCCCCCTTTCTGACCTCCAGTTCTTTTTCGCTACGCCTCGTTGCGGATGATCGGACGTTTCCTTCCTGGCGTCTCCCCGCATTCGTTGAGTGTTTCAGACTCGGGCGCTCCCTGCCAATGTCAGATAGTGTTCCCGCGTTGCGCTTTCAGTTGGGCACCGGCGCGAGGGTGGACTGACCGGCTCTATCTCGACATTCGCATGCGCCTCGGCTGCTGCGCGTTGGGACAGTGCTCGCCAAATTTCGCTCGGTCGGCATCTGTGATCTGGCTGGGCTGTGTTACGGGGCTTCGCCTTACATGCAACGCACGCGCAACCGTGTACGCGGCCGCAGCGCCTCGTTCCCTCGAGTTTGAGACGGTGACCATTCCCCTCTACATTCATCCTTGTGCTCACTTGATTGCTGGTCTATTTCCGGGTACTCGACAGACGATGAATATATCATATCGTTTTTTCGTTCACCTTGCCTCGAAGTACGTACACTTACGCTCGACCCTCCTTCATCCTCGAATGGCGGATGAAGCGGGCGGCCCGCCGCAGTCGCGGAATTCCTATGGTGTACTGAAGAAAGAGGCGACGTGGCTGTGAACATCTCTCTTGCATACTCCATCGTTCATCTACGTCCGAGTCCATGAGTCATGGACCATGACTCCTTCAACTCCGACTTCTAGCTATTTGTACCAAATTTGAACACACTGGCCCGCCCCCGTTCCTGGAGCTTAGGCTGTTGACGCGTCGTGGCACGCTGGAATTCCTCAATATCTCGCTCTGTGAAGCACATTGTATTCTGCGACATGTTCAACGCGTATCACGTAGATCTCCTCCTTATGCCTGTTTTGCAGCGAAACTCTGGGGCTGGATCTAGTTTGGCCGGCACGATTGCCTACTATCGGAGGTGGATATAAACGTTGGGTTGATAATTACGGTGTGTGCTTCTTTAAGTTCTGACATTATCTTCATGGTTGTTGGACTCATTAATTGGTCAGTCCGCCGAGTAGTACGTTTCCGCCGTTGTATTTCTCATGCCGCTCACCTGCTTTTTCGCCTGCGCTGGGGATAGGATCTATAAATCCCTCACCTCATTCAATTCGCTCCCGGTTCTTGCCCTATTCAGCACTCGCTTCATTTTCTGGGTTGATGCCGCTTCTATTCGTGATCCAAGTTATCATTCTTCCCCCACCCTCACCCACTATTCCATGGACTCCATCTATCATTATCTGGCGTGGCACGTGCGCACTGGTGCATAATTTACGAAGCTGCTTGCTCCCTGTTATTCGCGCTTCGCACTTGTGCTTGAATTCTATCCCCTTGCATTCATTACCATTATTAACTCATGGACTCGCAGTGGGTATCGTCATTCCGGTGAACGCATCTCAGACTCTGCGCCTCGTGTGCGATGAATATTTCACCCCGCCGCTGGGCTACTGACAATTTACTGCGCTGTGTGCTCCTTCTCTTCGTTCTTGCTTGATTTACATGCACTCAAGATTTATCTCTCCATGCTTCAATTTTCTGTCAGTATCTCCATTTGCTCGTCTTTGCGTACCCATCTCGTTTATCCGCCGCTCCCATTCTTTTCCCCACTACGGATCGCGGAATATCTTCCTGTGTGCTGTTCCACATCAGTAACATCGGTCGTCTTGTAGAAAATTCCAGGGACGAGCGGCGGGCTGAAGAGGGCGGAGCACAGGAGCTATGATTCAGCGCTAACGTCACACGTGGTTGAGCAAGGCAGGAGAGTTGTGAGAAAATTCGAGTGGGCAATAGATCCTGTCGGTGGGAGAGAAGAAAAGAGATGGCGTGGCTGTGTTGATCGGCAGCCGGATCAATCGACTCTTTTGCTCTCGACTTCCATCGTCCTCTCTGTAGTCCCGCGCCGGGAGTCAATCCGGCCGCCCACCCTTTAGGCTTCTGGTGCTTTTCGCCCTCACGGCGCTCCTCTCATATGCCGCCACTTCACTCTGGGTTATCGAATCGACGCAAGGCTTGTAACGCGCTCTGGGTCTGGGTAGTATATTTGCTTCTTCAACCAAGGAGTGACTAAGGTTGTCTTCAACACTGAAACGCGTCCGACGGTATATTCATCGTTTGAGCCTCGTTCAATCGGAACTGTGAACGGAGGACTGGAATTTTGGCTGGATAAATTGGATGCTGCTCGGCTTGCGCGCCGCTCTCTTCAGTTTTACGGATACGTTCGGTGCGTCTACCTACCCTACCATCCACCTCGTCCTTAAACTTAAACTCGCATTATTCTGTCACTCCTACATGTGCTACCATCGAAACTGGATCCCAGACGCCATCCCACCGTCGTGGATGTCCGTCGTGCATGCCAACACGCGGCTCTCCTTAAACCGGCGCGGTCTGTTTGTTGCCTTGTCAGCATTCCACGTACCCAGCGTCTGTCTCCCAGGCTCCTCCATTTCAAGACGCTCCGGATATCTGAGTATCAGGCAGGACACCGCCGCATTCGTAAGTTCTTTCACCGGCGATCCTTACGTGGCCGCCGATTTGCTCACTTGTGGGGAACATGGCATGCATTTTTATGTATATTCATCCACTATAGCTAAGGTATATCGACTGTCGTGCCGAGTCAAACTGCGGATCCCACCTATTTCCCTTCATCCGCTGCAACAGGCCGCACCTGTTCTGTCCGTTGCCTTCCGGTGAGTTATTGCTTTACATTGATTATTGGCTGCTCCTTATCTTTGGCTTCACATTCCGACAGACTTTGTTTCTGCATCAACATAAACGGGTGCTAGCGGGTGTTAAAATGTGTTCTGTTACGCTGGTGCGTCTTGCGTTCGGGTCTGCGACATGTACGCGACTCCAATTCCGCCTTTAGGCGACTTATTTTGCCATTCTTTCGTTCTTCCACCTTGTCTTTTTTTCTCGTCTCTGCGATCTTGGGGCTTCTGGGAGCATTTCTTTGCACTTTACTGTCCAGATCAGTTTTGGTTAGAAATCGCACGCTGGCACGGTGCAACGCTCGGATGCTACTTCACTCAGAGGTGAGTTGAATAGTAGCTACGGTCCGCGGAAGTGTAGTATGGCGGTAATGATATCAAAGGGTGGCAACAGAGTATGAGCTTGGAAAATTCTTAGATTGTAAGAGGTCCCGCAATACAGGAGGCCATACGGCGCATGGATACACCCAAGAACAATTGCCTCTTGATATTTGAGCTGCGGATGAGAGGAAGACCGATCCTCACTGGAAATCTTGAGCGGAATAGGATGTCCTCCGACATTCACAAATCGATTATTCACAAATAGAACTTTAGTTCTTTTGTGCTTAGAGTGGCAAAAATGTCGCCAAAATGGCTTATGTAAATCGGACGGCACGAGGAATGACCAAAGTAGTGGAAGTGGAAGTCACTTCCACTGACTTTTCCACTTCCACCAGCCTTTCCACTTCCACTGGTGTCTGTCACGCACCCCCCGCCCGATGCGCCCCGCCATCCATCCGGCCGAAGCGGCCCGGACAATACCGACTCTCGGCCGGGTTACACCCGAAGGTACTTTTCCCGTCTTACCACCACCATCTCAATTGGCCCGGTGAGTATTCTCATAGTATTTTGGTCGTGTCTTTAATTTGGTTTGGGCCTGGAGTAAATTCAACCAAGTTTGCTGCAGCTGTTCAATTCAACGCAATACATACTGAAGACCTCGTATTTGAAGACCCACCAGCGCTGGCACTGCGCAAGCTATGGCAGGCGGCAGGCGTCATATGTGATGTAATAATCCCCGACTTATTTTCAAACGTTGAGTTGCTTTACATCATAAACACGGTGTGCCAGAAAGTAAACAATTGAAATTTATTGCAGTATGCCAATTTACAGAAGATAATCGGCAAGATCACCAGGTAATTCTATGTACGGTAACTCATCGTAGTTGGGCGGAAAAGCCGGCTCAAGAGTAGGATCGAGCTGAACATCGTGGCTGGAGCATTCACCGCGATTGTCGATGTGAAGGGCCGGATTAAGATTAGGAGGGGACTGGATGGAATTTGGTGAGCCCTCGTCGTCCATGAGCCCGGTAAATTCATCCGCATCGGGTATCCTTTCCTTTGCCTTTTCCCCTCTGCGCTTTTTTTTCTTCACCCTGCTCGTGCTTTGAAGAGCTTTCCGCTGCTCACGAAGCTCCCGCGTCTGCGCAGTGAGCGCTCAAGGGCATCATCAATGCTCTCAAGTTCGGTGCGTGCTTCCAAACGTTCAACAGCTTGACGGTAATTCGATGATCGTCGTGCAGCATTATTGTGGTCGCGCTGGGGTTTGGGGTTGCGATGGTTTACCAAGACACAGCTCTTCTCGATCTCCCGAAGCTTTGCTTCCACTTGAAGATCCAGCTCATATCCTCTGTAAGAATAACGTAAATCTTCATTTCTGTCCGCGACATAATATGGAACTTACTTCTCAATCGCTTCTAGGAGTGATAGATTTGTTCCTGTGTGCTGATTGGTGTAAGGATGCGCGCTTTCATTGAGGTTCGTGTCGCCTGGAGTTAGATACCAGTCATCCTCCGGTATTTTGGACAAAAACTGATTAAAGGATGGAAAGAACCACGGTATTGAGTCCTTGTCTGTGATCCAGTCTGAAAAAGGTAAGTAGGAGCGCACATGAATATATTCAAATACTTACCTCTTACGACCTTGTATTCAGAATCTTTACACCACTGAATAAACACATCCATCTCTTGCTGCGTCTTTATGTAGGGAGATCTTCGAATTCGGCCCATGGGCTCATCCGGAACAATCATCGCCATGGAAGAAAATTTCCTGTGGTGGCGTCAGTACAGTACTTTGCCAGCCCGAAACAAAACCTAAAACAGACCGATAGAGATGGAAGATACAAGTTCGAAGAATGTTCGGAAGTATGAGCTTCGGGCTCCTCTCGTGGATACCACTGAGATGGGGGCGGTTTCGATTCACGAGGTACGCCCCCAATGCATTCGCCTGCGGCTTATTTCCATCCACGAGGATCGCCTTCAAGCCCTCCCCGTCAATGAACTTAAATTTGACTTCGGTCTTTGTGATATGCGCGATAGTCTCCCAAAATCCGGGCCACATCTTCAGAAATACCTCGTATGTCTCATGCTGGCTGTAGATTCGCCCAATCGTAACTCCTATCAAATATCGGTCGTCATTATCACTCTTAACATTATAGCCATAGGTGGCACGCACGAAAATTGTCCCGATCATCCCAAATTACCACCTCCCACTCCTTCCAGATGCCATGAACGCGCGCATATGTATTGTCGTGAAGCGAGGCCGTCGCGTGATGGATACGATTGGCCGAATACGGAAGCATCGTGATGACGAGTTCCTCTCTATTCTCCGACGTAACCTTCCAAATGTATTGCCTTTCATGTGGGAGTGAAAGCATTTGCTTCTGCCGATGCAGGACGCCTGGGAGCCCGGTACATGTCAGCTCAGTTCTGCATCAGTGGCATTGATGAAATGTACCCTCGATTCCCAGACCATAAGGATTTGAAACCCTCTTCACGTTTTGGATTAAATTTCGCTTTATTCAAGGATTTGCAAGGGCTGGATCTACTGCCGCTGGAATCTTGCCATTGAATATTTTCGACGTACTCGCCGCTGAAGAAGCAGAAGAAGATCGTTATATTCATTTTAATTCTAGGGTAAGTGATCATAGCTACCCGAGTCGCATTTGAGAACGGTCAAGCCAGATGCTCCAGCATCGTTAATTGCTTGCAAACAGATATCCTTACCCTTACGCGACAGCTTTGTGGACGGAAATTTTGGATGATTGTGGGGGCCAGTTACATACACGATAGCTCGCCGATCTGAACGGTCCAAAGGTGAAAATATGCGAATGGTGGCGTTACACGGGCGACGGGTAATTCTTCCTTGAATAACTTGGCCGTTCTCACCAATGTGCGTATAAGCTATTCAATTTCAGTCACAACTTATGCTGCAATTCAAAAGTAAAGACATACGACATAAGCCATCTCCTTTCCCGCCACTACGAGGATGAAGAACGCGCGCGCACTGCGCGGACTCGGTTTATGCACCCACGTCGGGCGTGAACTTTCCATTGTTTCTGAGGAGCTCGATTACAAATTCCTCCTTGACGTCACGGTAAATTGACACGAAGCGGTGGGAGTTCCCATCCCCGGGGCGAAAATGCTGGCAGCCAATGAAGCCGTTTTTGCCATCTAGGTTCATCTTGACACGTACAGTGAGTGGCATTCAATATGTTAAGAATTAACTGACCTCTTTGAGTTTTCGATAGACTGGGAGGCCTTCACATTGGACTCCATTCGCTTCGACGTGTGGGCATTTTTTCTGGTGTATCTTGGCGTAAAACCTGAACATAAATGAGAATAAATCAATAACACGACAAATTGGACGCACGCCGCTGCTCTCATTGCCACAGACGATGTTTCACGGACATTAACATCTCGTTCGGCCTGGAACAGCTCACGCATCTCATCGTCATCTGGCTCATACCGCTCATGGCCATCTAGGAGGAACAAATCGAGCTGGTCGCAGACATCAACACCCTGACACTCGTGATTCGCCACCTGGCAAAGCACACCGTCGAGCGCTATGACTTTGGTAGCTTTCTCGGGTTGGTAGATCCGGCGCTACCTCCCCCCTTGAATCCTGATCCTGAGAAAAGTCATCAGCGACACCAAAAATTGAAGCGGCGGAAAACCCGACACATACTTGAGATTTAATTATGGCGGCCATCGAAAGGTCATTTTTCTTCGAATCCTGCCACTCTCGATTGTCGTCTGTGAGGTCAACACGGTACGCAAAATCCTGTCCCTCGTCTTTCCGAGATGCAGTCCAGCACGACAGTGGTAATTGGGATATATCACGAATCTCTGCCACCCAAAACTGTTTAGTGATTTGCTGCATTTCGTCGCCATCCAGATTCCGCTTCATGCGATTTTTGCCCTTCGTCCGCGTGGGGACCACCACACAGTCCGAGTCCGACTCGGGTCTGGTGTCAACTTTGCGACGCTTTTGCTGCTTCGTGCGGGCCGGAATTGGGAGGCAGGGGGCAACTCGTCATCAGAGTCCGAAACAGGAATCGGAGAGGATGCCCTCCTTTTGGTAGAAGACTTGGACGGATGATGGGCAGCAATACGGCGAAACAATTGCTGTGGCAGAGGTGAAGAGGACATTTCAGGACCCGGAGAGGATGATGGGGGGAGTTGGGACGAGATTGTAGCCAGTGGCACCCTTGAAGATGATGAACGGACTCTAGGTGTGGTGGGTGGCGTTGCCGATGATTTTTGCGCATGATGCCCCAGCCAAGCATGAATTTTTCGACATCTAGCCAGGTCTCGGCATTTTCTGCGGTGTAGAATCCAAGCGCCACGACTTCTGGTAGAAATATCTAATTTCTGGTCATTTATGCTGCAAGGAAAAATATTTTGCGCGCATGCCTGCTGTATGTAAGCCATTAGACGTTCCTTTCCAACGGCGGCAATGACCATGGATGCCGTAGGGGGTGCTGTAGGATTCATCTGGTGCAGGGGAATATTGGAAAGCGAAGGGAGGAGGAGGGAGGAGGAAACACGGTGGCAGCAAACAATGCATTGTGCTACCAATTACCGATTTGGGACGCGTCGGGCGCATCAGTCGCGGCGTCACACATGTCACATCATGCTTCCAAGTGACGGGGCGCGTTGATTTCCACTGCTCCCTGCTTCCACTTCCACTGGGCTACACTTCCACTTCCACTAACCTACTTCCACTTCCACTGACTCACTTCCACTTCCACTACTCTGTATATACTCGACGGCACTGGGCCGCCGCCGGCCCACCTTTTACCGGTCAATTCCGAGGTTCCGTGACTTTAACTTTGTTCCTGCTGTGTCCATATCTAATGTAATACATGAATCTAAACCCACCAAACCCTATCCCATGCCTCCGAAACGATGCAAAAATAGATTCCACTGCAGCAGGCCAAAGCGCCTGAAAAAAATGCTGTCCAACTCGAAGTTTAGTCCATTCCTTCCTCTCTCATCATGTACTTTATTAGTGGTGTTCAAAGTTGGCCTACTTTCAATCAGGAAAGAACTTCCTACTTGTCAGCGGCAACTCTCCGGCAAGTGCTGTGGGCTACTATGGCTTGTCAACCGCAATTTACGGTCTGAGTTCGACACGCCCTCCCTGCTGCTAAGTTGCGACGGTCGATGGACATAAAATACAGATACCGTCTGTAATATAACTCACCTACTACACTAGTGTCGTTCAAAGTTAGCCTTTTCGCGTTCCTTTTCGTGCTCCTTTTCGTCTCCTTTTCGCCATTTTAACCGGACAATTTATCAAGTCAGTGATGCACTTCCCTTTTTTTTTCAGCTCAACGGCTGATCTGGTACCTTCTATTTGTTTCCTACTTAACTTCCGTTATATTGAACTACTCATCGCTGCGCATAGCCGTACCTACACGATAGCTATGAATCAAGATTCCGGGCCATTTATTTACGTAGTTAGTATTTATACGCTTCGAGCTTTGTATGCACTGCAGACGTTGATCACTCTGAGGTGCTCATTTCATTCCATTTATTTTTTTACAACATTGGCGCATTTATCCATCGCTTTTCTACCTTCAAGAATCGTAATGTGATAGTAAAGTGACAGTGCAACTTTTATTTGAGGCCATCGATTCTCAATTGATGGCGTGAATGTGCCGTGGTTGAACAGACGCGGCGGCAAACAGAATAAATTAATGTGCTGGCCATCCGCTCAGGGGCGGCACATTCGGAGAATGTGCCGGCTGCAACCCCGAATGTGCCGCCCGTAAGCTGAATGAGCCGGGGCCTCGAATGTATGTACGTGAGAATTTTCACCCGGTTTGAGGCGCCTTCCTTGGTCCTAGCATTTCATAGCGACGTCGGAGTGTCCGAATTCAATTCACGGCGTGAAAATTTGATTTCGAGCACCTCGGTGGACACTCCAGTTTCAGAAAAATTCTCACGCTCCGCGCGATTTACTCTGTGTGGGACCAAGCTTGCCCATTTCCGACCTGTTTTCCTCTATAAAACGGTCGGAGGTAGCGTCATTTTGAAACGTTGATTTACTCTATCGCAGACCGCCGCCCAAGGTAGTGACGGGGGGCCTGAGGGAAACCTGACACTGAGTCATAGTTTTGAGGCGGTTTGGGCTGCAAGTTCTCTCCCTCACAGTCACCTTCCGCAAGAGAAGTAATTCGTCAAACCAGCTGAATATTTGGTCGGGATACTACAGTATGCTCCTTCCGGCCACATCACCGACTCTGACACATCTTTCGGGTGCTGAAGATCAAGGCGGGGACCTCACGAAAGCAGAATCATGAGAAGACCCTGTGGCAATGACAGCCAACAGGGGTCTTGCCCCAATTAATCCACTTTCAGTCTCCGGATCAATCGACTCCAGTTCCTACCTCCTTTTCCCCACTGTGTCCTCCGGGGAGCGCACAGAGGTGAGCGAGGCGGTGATGGTAGGGTCAGGGATTTTCTGTAGGGATATTGGAGGATACCCCCTTCGAAGCTAAACTTGGCCCCGACTGGACTCAAGTCGGTTTTGATTGGCACGGCGAAGTGCGTTAAGCAAATTTGATCGGGCAGGTCCACGTTGAATGTCAATTTTTGCGGCTAGCGCCGAACTATTTTAATAGCAATTGTGTGATTTCTCAAGCTTGTCCCCCCCAACTCCGCCTGTCCCGACTACATATAGTCTGCACTGACTCTAAATACCTGAAATGCCCTCCCTTCCCGCCGTGTCTACGCTCTTTGGCATATTGGTCCGCCAATTTCCAGTTACCCCGATACCATAACTGATGTTTGAGACTCAGGATTTCGCATTATGTGCGGACTTGTTTTTACAGGGCGTGCTATGCGCGCAGTTCGCCCACTACACGGGTGTGAACCGGCGGGACTCTGTGCTGATGAAGCTCTTCGTGGCGGGCCTTGCGTTGTTGACGACGCTGAAAACCGTACAAGTCCTGTGCGCATCTGTTCTTCTCTGGAACTTTGTTTTAACCTTCCGCTTAGAGCGTTCATGTGGATCCAGAATGTTACTCTGTTCGAAAATCTAGAAGCCATATACAATTTGTGGAACACGAACTGGGTGACAGAGATGACTCTGCTACTCGAAGCCGGCATCATGTTCTATGTCCAGCTTTTCTTCTGTCATCGTCTTTGGGTGAGTATTTTCTGTTTTCTGGGGTATACACTTTTTGCTCAGTCTGTTCCAAGACACTATCTCATAACGTCTACATTGTGGTCGTCACCATAAGCTTGTTCATTTTCGCACTTACCGCATCGAGTGTTGCGGTATGTCTCGTATACATTCATCCATCAACGACAATGAACGCGTTATCCGGCCTACTTCTTCTCGAGTGCAATTTCAGACCTTTTGCGTGTGTTTCAATCTACCTTAGGTTAACTGGATTCTCACTCATTCTGATTATAGTTGTAGTTCATCTTGGGCTCGCGATGGGTGGAGATCTCCTCCAGACCGGAAGTATAGTGTTTTACTTGCTAGTGCGCGCTCAGTCCCTCTAGTACTCCCTTCATTTACGCTCTCATCCAGGGACACTCTAAAACCGTCCGCCGCGGGCCAATGGCATCCATGCTAAGCTCGCTACTCCGACTGGCAATACAGGCAAGTATCTCTCCATCTCTATGAAACTCAGCTCCGCTTACCACCGAAACGCCAGTCCGCCGCACCGGGGGCATTCTGTGCGTTGGTCAATTTCGTCGCTGCCATCGGTGCCATGCGATCACCTAGGACGATTGGACTCTCAATGCCGTTGGTGATCTCGGTTGTCGCAAACCTCATGCTCCCGAAGTTGTACGCCATGGCCGCGATGTGGACGCTCAACTCCCGCGACGAAATCCGCTCCGCGGGGGCTGTAACTGAACCTTCCACACACCTTGACCTCCCGTCGTTCCGCAGTATCAGCGCAGGCGCCATGTCGGCCCCAGAGAGCCCCGGGTACCTGCGCGCGAGTGAGATCGAGACAACTGGTCCTCAGAACACCAACTCAATTAGTGGGCTCCAGAACATTCAGCCGAATTTTGCGCAGCAGAAGGCGGGAGGTCTAGTGATCTCGGTACGCACGACATCCAAGTTTAAACCCGTCCTGTCCTTTAATCCCTCTGAAAAGATTCTTGCCTCTGGGCCCCAGAAATGTTCCTGAAGCGGTTTAGTATAGTATAGTAATAGTAAATAACAGTAGTGCCGAATGTTAATCCTATATTATAACAAGTGGCTGACGGCCCGCTTCGTCCCCTTTCAAACCTACTCGGTAAAAGGGTCAGGATCTTCTTGAGGTACACACCAACTCAGACTGAGTGTACATTTAGATGTAGCTTGGCCAGGCAGTCCTTACCGGAGAATCCAAGGAGATTTGTGAGTCTATCTGAAAGAGAAGTGATGGAAGCAGTGTGGGGGCAGCACATTGCGGCATGTATCCTGAATTAGAATTGAAGCCGTTTGCGGCTCGTCGGATCGCACGGCATCCAGCTCAACATATATCTCCTTTATCCAATATTAAGCATGTCTAAAAGTGCTGGCACTTCATTTCATCTGCGGAGCTCTTGTCGAATGTATTTGAAGTGATATTCGATAGGTTGACCGATACTCGGTGAGGAATAAATAAGTTATGTCGTAATTTAGGGCAGGTTTCGGCCAGTGGCTCCGATGAGCGGAGAGTGCGGCTTGATTGCGGAGTTTGAAAGTTTCAGACAGACCGAGTGCTTAATTTTATAAAGAGGCTGACAGTCGTCGAAGTTTGCATTTAATCGGTGAAAGCCCTCCCTTCCTTGTCTATGCTTCTCAGCGACTCTGGCCATCTGCTGTTTGTCGCCTTCAGCCTGGAGTACCGTAAGAGCCCCATGAAACTTCGCTCTTGAGGATAGAGATAAAAGAATAGGACATGCATCAGGATGGGACAATTAAAACGCACCGGGTATCAGCAGACGAAGAGCCATGGATACAAGAACCTCTGTACAAGGCCAAAATAGGCTCCGCCTAGATTAGACGGTGTTCACTAGACAATGTGAGAGTAGAGAGCTTGACCGCAGTGGATACTGTGGAGGACTGCCAATCAGGCGGTGGGATGGTTAAAGCAGAATATCAATTCAAGAAATTTAATATCGGGAGGATCCCATAGCACAGCCGGATACAAGAGATGTCGCAGTACGGGAGCTCTCAGAGCATGAACCAAAGTGGGCACCAGGAAAAGTGACGCGCATCTTCATCGGGGTGATGGCTGAGTCTCAGGCCCAGAGAAAGAATAGAAGCGACAGGGGTGTACGAAGAGACTCGGGCACTTATATCACGCCGAGGGGACGCAGAAGGGCAGGCGAATGCCGGAAGAGTTCAAGGGAAGCGGCCGCCAAATAAAAACCGACCCGCATCGCCGGTGAAGATGCCTGACACTACACCACAGAGAGAAAGAAAAAGCGCCAGAGTTATGTGTGAAGGGACTCCCCGAGTTGTATTTTCGCGGATAACGCGCGGACGGGGATCTGCGCTCGCAATGCGCAAAGAGTCAGCGATGCAGTGGTACACTATACTCCCTTATCCGGCAATCGAGAAGTGACCGATGGCACTGTAGGAAAGAAAGTGGGGGACCTTCCTCGACACGGAATTACGGAACTGCGTATCGCGAGCAGGGGATTTCTGGACAAAATACAAATGAAAGTCAGCAATTGAGAAATTTCGAAAGCAGCCATGCATCGTAACAGACAAGAAAAAGTGAGCAAGTAACCCGCGTGCTCCGGGTACAACACACAAGATATACGAGCGGCGCGCACATCTGCAGAACAGAAGGAGGAGAGGAACCATCCAATCCCCTCTCCGCATCCTGAACAAGCGTTTCCCCGCCGAAATCAGCGGCACGACGTTACACGTATGTGCCGTCTCTGCGAGAGATGATGGGCCTGTACAGCAGGGGCGTAGTGCCGTACACGCTGGGTGGGCTGCTCGGCGCAAAGCCGTAGGACGTCGGTAAGGCCTACCCTTCCAACCTCCCGGGCGGCCCCCGCGCGCAATCTGGACAGGGATCCCGCAAGCAAACGTGCAACAAAAACGGAACTAAGATCGCAAGTCACACAGAGTTCGCGTTATTGCACATGAGGAACTTGAAAGCGACGAGCATGGCGAGTCGCACGGCGAAGCGAACGAATCTAATTGAAAATGCACCCATGTCCAAGGGGGGAAAGTGATTCATTCGGTAAAACGAGAAGTACGTACAAACGATGGCCGGTCGGAACTGGATCAAACGCGCGCAGAGACGGCTGGAGCAAGGGGGAGACATATAGAGACCCGTACTGATGGTTGTTATGCAGGGAATCCTGTGCACCGTCCGTGGTCTGCCAGATCGGTGGGGACGGATGCGGGAGGATACGGAATGACATGATGGCGAGTGGGAGGAGAAGGAACGCCAGAGGGGCAGTAAGGAAGACGCATGGAATATAGGCATGTGGTGGAGATGAGGGAAGGAAATGGGTGCGCACCGGGGTACCCGACGTCCAAAGGTCCTCTTCCGTCGTTCCGGAGGGAATACGCGTCGGCGAGTCGCGACGGAGTCTGGACAGGAAAGGATTCGAGGCTAGGGCGATAAAATTGCGGTGAAACGATGAGAGACGCGTCCCAGAATCGCCGCAGAACCGGAGTAGGGACACAATGCCGGCTGAGCGTGAACGCGGGCTCCGAGGTGAAACCTGCTGCCACCGACGCTGAGGACAACAAGGATATTCGTCCAGGACGCGCCAAACAGATGCGAGTGCCGGTTATCGCATTCGGCGCAGGGGCGAGCAATCGCGAAAGGGGAGGACGTCGGAGAGAGGAAGTTCGTGGCGGTGCATGATTGGCGTGTCGTGGGCGCGTGTTTGGCTGCGCCGTCTACGGGTTGCTCTCAACGGCCATCTCCATCTCTCGGCTTGACTCAGCCGAAATGCAGGACTTTCTTCTTTCGATTTACCTTTCACTTCGCATTTATTCGACATCGGGCCGTCCTGCTCAGGAGACACGGCACGTTGAAAACCGTCTACCGCGACTGCATTGGATTTGATTCGCTCCGCGAACGCTGCCCCGTCCACCAATCCTCAGATCCCCGGCTGAAAATTCAGGTGCTGTGCTGCTGCCTATCAAAATCGCGTACGTTTGGGAGAATTCCATAAACGCAACACATTTGTCCACAACTCTCAATATCCGAGAATTCGACGCGGACGCGCCGTCTCGGCCTAAATACAAGTACCCTCAAATGGGACTCGTCAGCTGCCGTTTCCGCTCGCGCAGATTTAAACTTTTAAATAATATTGCTTGTGTGAAGTACCGGTTAGACCCACGACGCAGTTTCGTCCCCCGAAGCTGGAATATAGCGCCAAAACTCCGCGCGGTTCCGTGGTCTGTCCCGCATTCGTGGATTCATCAGGCCAAGAACTTATGATAATTGGTCATAGTACATGCAGCACGGCTCATGTCCGCGGTTTTTTTAGTCACGCGGCTTGCTCTGCTTTTCACGTTCGTGGTGCACCGTCCATGTCTCTCAGCTGCGCGTATAACGTTTTTCCAATTCATACATTTCCCGCCTCGCATGAGCTATTTCCCCCCGTTTTGTCGTGAGTTCCTGCGGCCTCCAAGGTCCGGAGGGCGTTGCAATAACTCTTTCTGAGAGTCCGAAATCGGTGCGCCCCGGATTTTTCTCATCTCACACCGTTCCGGGAACCTTATATGGCCTGAAAGCGATGATTCCCCTTTACAAGTCGATATAGTATTCATATCTTAGATGAAGAACTGAGATCATCATCGAATTGTATTTCTGCATCTGTAAGCCGTCCGTGGCTCAGGTTAAAGTCGTCTGGGAAACGGAAGGGTTAACCTAGGGACAGGCAACAGCAGAGTTACACACCCAGCTACAGCTTACGCCACAATTCTCCGGTAGTACGCGGCTACTTTGTTTCCTCACTCGCATGAAATACTATCAACTGATATCCGCTAGCAGTCTTGTCACTGACCTGGCGAGACCGGGCCAGTCAATGCAGTCTGGTCAATGGACGATCCATTGACCGTTTTTGATTGACCCGTCGGTGAATTTCAAGAGACGACGATGATGAGTAGGGGTATTATTATTAGTTGTGTCTATTAGTCGAATGCGATTCAATTCAATTTCAAACCCCCATGCTCCATCAACGTTTCAACCGACGGTACACCATCACCGTTCTCCGCTCTGATACGCAGAATATCCGCCCTCGAGAGGTTGGCCTGTTCGCAAAGGCTCCGGAATATCGACTCTGATCTGTCAAAAAGGTTCAAGACAGTATCGAACTCTACGACTTTGCCAGCGTCCATGACGAGGATTCGATCATAATAAACTGGCAATATATATATGTATAAGCCATGAACAGAGATCGACGGAAGGAGGCGGAACATTACCTATGGTGTTGAGTCGATGGGCAATGCAGAGAAGTGTCGCGTGTTTGAATTCCGTCCTTATCGTTCGCTGCACTTTGGCATCCGTTTCGACGTCGACATTGCTGGTCGCCTCGTCCTATCCGGAATATCAACGCGAGCACCTCAAGAAAGTGCAAAAAAAGGACGTACTAAAACAATAACAGAACTGTCCCTCACTAGCGCACGACAAAGTGCCAGCAGTTGCTTCTCTCCAGCGCTAAAGTTCGACCCTTCATCGCTAACGGAAACGTCAAGACTAAACTTGGCCTCGGCGACTGGATCTCTGGTGCCATCGCGAGGGAGCAGCCATGCTTGTTGGAGCAGGGAGATCAGTTCGGCATCCGTCTTGGTTTTGTGAGGGTCGCTAGAAAAACATCTAAGATAGTAACAAGAATGGATCCAATAAACCAACATATTTTGCCTGAGTGTACCCAGGAACAAGACATTATCTTGAGGAACAAGAGCGATGTTTCTTCGAAGAGCATCCAAACCGATTGTGCCGGTATCGTAGCCATCAATCTCAATTTTACCGCCTATCAGCTCCACAGTACTGAGAGGAACAAAGATAAGAAACAACGTCAGCGGTGTTCTAAAAAGCAGTAACTTGCCGGAACAGAGCTTGAAGCAGAGAGCTTTTGCCTGTGAGGATCGTGAGAACATTTTGGAGATGGTGAATGGCGAACGTACCTGCTCCAGTTCTGCCGACAATACCAATCTAACGGAAGCGGTCAGCCCAAACAAAACACAGCAAATATCGCCACATGCACCTTCTCTCCTGGACGTATGTGGAAGCTAACACCATCCAGCACAACAGGAAGCTTCTCTCGGTATTGCATCTTCACATTGGTGAACTGGATCTCCCCCTTGTCGGGCCAAGAAGGTGGAGGGTCGTGCTTCGTGACGGCTGCCGCTTCCGATGGTAAATCGGTATAGTGGAGAATACGTTCGACAGCGTTCATGGATTGCTCTACTTGCGCGAACTGGTTACCATCTCAGCTACGGAGGCGTCAGTATGTTGATGCAAGGGGATGACTAAACCTATTCACTGAGTAGGAAAGTAACTAGAAAAGGGGCATCTAGTTCGATATCGATTTTGAATGAATGCCGTGAATGACGTACCACCCAATGTATATGCCAGAACCACGCCAATCTTGGACGGGTCTACTGTATACCGGAATCCGGCAGCGAATAGCGCTATTCCGAGGACTAGGATATTCCCAAAGAGGTCCAGTCGAATACCCAGCCATCGTTGGATGGAGATTGTCATATATTTTGCCCGATTTTCCATGTCAAGACCGTGATCCGCGTCATTGATGGCTCTTGCCTATGCAAAGATTCAGTGAGAATGGGTAACACTGACGAATCGTACCTGCTCTCCATATGCTCGAATCGTCGCCAATCCAGTCAGTGTTTCTAGGGATACCATTAGCATCTGGACTGCGCCATGAAAACCAGAATACCTGAATATGAGGCATAGAGTGCGGAACGCAATAGAGAGTCCATCCTCTTCGTTTCCACAGAGGTGCGGCGATAATAGATTGAAGCCAAGAGATACAGCACCGTTAAAGGTACAAAGAGAATTCCGAGATAAGGGAAGACTAAGACTCTTCTCAGAACAGAGCAGGGAGAAAAATGGAGCTTGGACATGCCGTAGAATACCAGTGCGACTGTTCCTAGAACAGAGCAGAAAGAGATAGCGAACTGGGACATGTGAACGGTTTGCGACAACGCAACATAGAGTACGTTACCTGCATGGCCATCATGGGTAATTCACCATCCAGCGTATCTTGATCCTTCGACAGACGTGAAGTGATGCGGCCCATTGGTGTGGTGTCGAAGAAGGACATTGGTGCCTTCAAAACGCGACCTAAGGCTGCCTTGAATAGCCTCAATGATGAGACCAAGCCAATAATTCTGATAAAAAATCAGCCCACGAGCATCCACACCATCAAGAGACACACGTGAAGCACAAGCTCAGCAAGAACGAAAAAACAGCGGTAGCACCGGCTTTCATCGAGGTCAGTGGACATTGGACACAAGACATAGTTGAACAGACTCACAAATTCCAGCATAGACACCCATATACTGACCCTGCGTGAAATCCTTGATCGTCTGGGATGTCCACCAGCCAAGGAATATAGAGGTCATCACTGGAAGCAAGTATGAGTGAAATTGTTAGGTTAGCGGAGCTGAATAAAGCTACCAGAAGATCCTTGATCTGAAATTAATAGAGCCGCAACAATGAAGGCCCACATTGCACTTCCGGCATAGACGAGATAGCGACGATAGACAGTCCAAGTAACGGCACCAGTATTTCTCTCTTCGACTTGCATAAGAACGGCCACTAGCTGCTTCTCATTCGCCACCTGTAGGGTTGTCAAATCGCCAGCGGCGCTCGTATGTGTCGCTTCCTTGGCTCCGAACTTCTTGGCTTCTTCCTTGCTGCCGTACTCATCGATGAGCCGAGCGAACAAGTGGCCGTTCTGCATCAGCGACTAGACACAACCTGCGTTGGCGATTTCAAAAAGCCGAGGCAGATCGCACTCACATCGTATGTACCATGTTCCTTGATTTCTCCGCTGTCCATGACATAGATGTAATCCATACGGTGAAGAACATGCAGGGCATGTGTCACCAAGACTCTCGTCTTCTTCGCTAGGGGACCGTTAACCAAACAGTTTTCCACAATCGCTTTCCCGACATGAGCGTCGACAGCCGATAGGGGATCATCAAGGAGAACGATATCAGCTGGGGAATATGCGGCTCTTGCGAGAGATATTCGGGCCTGACGCAGGACGTCAATAAATAGCCAAGGGGGAACAACTTAACAGTGAAGTTACCTTTTGACCACCTGACGATAGTAGGCATCAGAACTAGCGAAATCAAAGGAAGAGAACGATCACACCGCTCAGGTTGATGCCCTTTTCGCCAATCTCAGTTTCCAGTCCATACGGGAGCATGTCCATGTCGTATCGCAGCGAGCAGGTGTCGACCACTTCTTGAAGCCTGTCCGATACGAGCGTCCAGAAAAGGCGGTGCAGAAGGAGATTTAGAACAGACCTATCTTCGTCATCTGCTTCTCCGAAAAGGATGTTATTCTTGACCGTTTCATTCCGGATCCAGGGTACTTGAGGTACATAGGCAACATTGCCTCCGAAAATGGTCTGCGTCGTAATCAGACTCTGGTTGAAAATATTACTGCCCCAGACGAGAACCAACCTCTCCACGTGTTCTCCGCATCTCCCCAACCAGGGCCTGAAGTACGGAGCTCTGCGATGTCTCCGTCGGTGCGACCCAAAAAAGGAGAAGATGCGAAATACGCACCTTCCCAGACCCAACGCGACCGATGATACCCACAAACGCTCCACGATGAACGTTCAACTTCAACTCTTTGATTGCGAACGGTTCTTCCTTTGGATTATCGTCCTTTGCCTGCGCATCATCGGTGACAGAGGGTAAGACCTCTTCTCCCTCCTTCTGACGCTTCTTTGCCTCCTTTGCCTGCCGTTTCTTCCTCTCCTTCTCTGCCCTTTCCTTCTCCTTTTTCTCTTTGGCCTTCAACATCTTTCGTGCCGGATCGTGCTCCTCTTCCTCCGGCCGCTCGATGTCCTGGATATTCTCCCATGTGAAGTCCCCGTCGACAGCTATCGCGTCTGGGCTACATTCATCGATCGTGTAGGGACTAGCGAGCTCTTCTGCGGTTAGAAAGGTCGCGATACGACGCATGGCGACTAGTGTCGGTGCCAAGAACGACAAGACCACGGGGAGCAAGACTAGAGGGACACGGGCGATCTGCGGAAATAGTGAGTACAGACAGTCTGAGAATAAATTTGAAATAATGCAAACCGAATAGAGCTGGACGGCGGTGAAGATTTTTGCAATGTCGAGGGCATGTCCGGTAAGTTTGTAGGTGATCTAAAAGAACGTTTGGAGGAGCGACAACGAAAAGGATTAAAACGCACCAACGACAAGATCATTGCGAGGGTTGGCATTACAGTGAACATGGCGACTAGTGCAGACGTTGCCCAACTGTTCCGCAGTTACCAAATGTGTTGGAAATTCTGCAGAAATAGAACTCACGCAGACTTGCGAATGGTTTTGACCTCTCTCGTCCGCATCTCTTGGATCCTCTCTACGTAAAAGTCCTCCCAGCCATAAAACTTGACTAATCGGATTCCTTGAAGAACCTGGATGCAACGTGTAAGTGGATAGGATTGGTGCAAGAAGAGGTTCACCTCTGTGATGAGTCGAACACGAGCATCCGTGATCTTCACTCCCTTGAAACGTTGGTCAAACATGACTTTCACCAAAATTGCTTGAAGAGGGGCCGCAACGATCAGCAACTACTCCACTGTGAGTAACAGGATGCCAATAATACATGCATCGTACCCCGAAGCCGACCAATGCAGAAACACCAATCTTAAACACGAATTAGTGCGTCGTTCAGTATCAATGTCTTTCAACATACAGTTTTGATCAAGAGACCAATGACAATGATCAGTTGCAGCGGTGCAATCCACGTACTATGTGACGGTCAGCTTCATTGCTAAAATCAAGAACTAAAGCAGTACTAATGGACCAGATAAGACAGAAGATCAAATTTTTCGACATCACTGGATATCATGGTCGTAATCTGGCCAACACTATGCTCCAAACGAGCTCGGCCGGAAAGACGGAGTGATTTGCGGAAGATACTGCCGATGATCTTGGAGATGCTCGTCAAAGACAAATGAAGGATATGGATATGCACGGTTGACGCACAGCTGTCCGAACGAGAAGGCCATTTCGCATTCCGACTGTTGAATATCAGTAAAGCAGCATAACGATACTAAGCACCTTACGTTGATACGAGTGATTTGTCAGCTGTAATGCCAGTTCATAAGCCAGAAGAACATTCGCTGAGGGAACGGTGACGTACCAAGCTAGCCGACTCTGCGGAACAGAACGAAGAACGTAGTAAGCGGCCGAGAGCGTCATGAAAAGTGCGGTACTACCTTGCATAGCAAACAGTGCAAATGCCAATCCGATACCGTACCCTATGCCTTGAGGCTTGCCGATGTTGAATGCTTGTCGCTCCTCGTCGGTCAATCGAACGTAAATGTACGAGTTGACGAGCCATGTCAAGAGGATTTGATTGACAAGAGGTGTAGTCGTTCTCAACGTTTCTTTGAAGAACATTTAGTTGTAATTGGAGACAATGAAAAGAGCAACTACCGGCAATGAGGAGGAAAACCCCGGCAGTCCAGAAGGGGGTGAAGAGCGTTCCATGCAAAGCTTTACCGAGGGAAGAGTCGTACGGCGACTTGGGCTTCTTTGCTTTAGGATCGTCGAGCTTGGTTTCTTGCTTAGCGTCAGACACCGATGGTTCTGACGAAGAGCCTGAGTCTTGCATGTGTAGAGGTCGTTTCTCCGGCGGACATCGGGCGTAAAAGTTGTCTTGGAAATTTTGAGCCATGGCATTCGTGAGTCTCTCGGGAGGAAGGGACCACAAGTCTAGGAAAATTCATGAATTATCTTGAAAGGTCTCAGCTGTCTTACCATTCGCCTCAAGGGGACGAGTGAAACCAACACTCAGAATTGGATTCAGCCAGGCGAAAATGAGCTTTGAGAAAATGCTATGAGATATTGAGCGCATGCATTATGACGAGGAAGAAAGAACAAATACGATGCATTCTGCTCTGGCATGAGCTTGCCCGCACCCAAGGCTGGCGGTGCGGGTGGTGGTCTCAGTAGATTCCACGAGGCCATGATAGCTACGGACGCAGTATCTTCTACCAACCTTTTAAGTTGAGAGTTGCGGAAGCGTCGATCCCGAGAATGACTCGACTCCGAACTGTGCCGCAGCGTGCGTACTAGTAGGCACACGTCACCGTTAAGGATCAAAGAACTTACAGTCATCCTGATTGACAACTCATTCGGAACATCAATCAAGCCGAGTGTGCCGAACCTGATTGAATTTTGACCCACTCAGCTCGATTGTACAGATTTCAGTTGAGCAAAATACAGTCATCTTGATAGTTTCTAAATCAAATTCAAAGTGGCTCAGTGTAGTTCCCCCAAGAGGCACGCGGGAATTCCCGATCGCACACAGACCTCCTTGACAAGGCCCCCGAATTAGGAAAGCTGTGCTGATGGACCACTTTTTGACCGCCCGAATGGTAAACTTTTGTTTTTGGCTTCATCTTCACTTGAAACACTCTAGGATTTTGGCTACCCTCCCATTTTCTAATATTATATACGTCCTTATGTAGTCAGAATAATATCTCATAGCTTAAGGAACGTCGTATCGAGCGAATGATCTCTCGATGCTGATTAACCGTTCTTTAACGATTATCCTCGCGATTCTTTGCGTCTCTTTGGTTTCATCCCCATCCAGGCTAACTCCTTCCGTTATTCTCTGTTCTTGCTCCGAATTTCAATACTCAAAAATCCCATGAACAGCTGCGCCCAAGTGCCCGCAGCATTCCGAGATTGTTATCTCTTCCCTTTTATCGTTCATATTCTCGCCGTGCCCGAACTTAAGCCTCTTCCAACCGCGCCGCAGCAGTGACGCCCTTGAATCCAGTCCATTTTGGGGTCTTCGAGATGAACCGCCCCCTCAGAGTTTAAGTAGCTTTGTCGAGTTCCGCCCGTCTGACGTGCCGCTTAAGTACGCAGTTTACTATAATGGACGCTCAAAAGGGCCGCTGGTCCACTATCGCTTCCTTCTTTCTCCTCCATCACCATCGCGCCCTTCTGCACTTTCATCCCCTTCCATCGGCCTTCTTACGCTGCTTTCTCGGGCGGTCCTAACATGAATCAAGTAATCGCAATATTCAGCAAGCCTGAACGAAGATCGAGATCTTTCGCTCCCGTAACACATTAAATCAACGCCGGCGCCTAGCAAAATCAATCACGATATGCAGTATCTCAGGGTTGTCTATTCCACGCTCCTCAAGCCCCTTAGCAAGATCCTAATGTCTTTCAACCACTCAATGTACACAAGACCTCTCGGCCTTTCCATGCAAGACTCCTCAAGACCATTGTCCAGGAGCATGAAACTCGGCGCGTTCAAAAACTCGATGCGCGAGATCCCTCGAGTGTTGAATGTCAAGCGATTGCAACAATTTTATGCCCAGGACCTGTTTGGCATCTGACGCAGCACGACCTTTCACGGCTTCTGATACGTAGCCAGATCCGTAAGTTATTCAATATCTACTGTGACTGGGATTGAATCGACTGAACAGTGCAACAGCAAATATTTTCCAAGCCCCCCTGACATCACAGATGATTGTCTTCATGTTCAATATGTAGCTGAAAGGTGCGTAGCCCTAGCCTGTGGGATCCTCGAATACCCGTTAAGTCTTCCCTACAGAGCAGCTCGGAATCGTTCTGGCGGTCCCCCAGCCATTACATAGCTGAGTCTGTGTTTCGCTCCATATTTTACCCTTCTGACCATCCATGTGTTCGATTTTTAGGCTGCAGGCTATCTTCAGTCGACCGAACCAATTCATTTTGCAAAGATATATCTGCGCTCTCTGTGTGTGCTGGCCGACTCAAGTTTGGCACAGCACGGAATAACGTCCAGGCATATCCGCGAATATTATATATTCATCTGGTACGTGCCGCCGCCATTCTGCTGAAGTATGTCGCTAACTTCAGGTGCTGGATAGTCGATGAAAATACCATGTCACCGGTTCCTTGGGGTATTGAGTTGTATGTCGAAGCCTTACCCTGCGCAGTGCTCGGCTGCCCACTGTAATTTCATGGGCGCTTCCCAGTGCGTAAATTCGTCTGACGAGATGACTCTTGGGTAGTATATTACTGTACATTCGTTCTTATGATATTTCTTTCAATGTGTGAACGCGAGCGACGAACCTCCAACGTATACTTGAGCCGGAACAAAGCGACGGCACATCTTGTGTAATTTGAGGATCAAATTTGAAGACCCGGTGTCCGCAAAAGGAAGGTAACTTTCCGGGCTGTGCTCGGACCGCTCATACACACGCTACCGGTCCGGACCCTCCTCCTCCTCGTATGCACAGCATTTCAAAACTTTTGGAGAGGGTTGATGTCGGAAACTTTAGTTCCGCGTGCCTCTTGAGTTCCCCCGCTTGATTTGAGTCGTCGGAAGTCCAAAAAACGGTCTTTTTGCACATTAAAGCCCATTGAACGAACCTCTCACCTTCGCAACTTTAATACTTAATCCAGTTAAAAAGGCTCAATGAACAATTCCCTTGGCGTACTGACTCTTGATTCGTACTGTCTGATTCCCGTTTTACCGTTATCCTGGCCTGTGAACGCAATGAAGCTCCCTTTTTATCCTCTGTGGAATATTACACCAAGTCAGTTCTGCATGGGAACTTTCTGAGCGGGAAAAAACCCCTCCGAAATGTTTGCTTTCTCACTATATTCCTACCGTCTCATTCACATCTCTTGGATTTTTATCTGAGTCTGAAGTTCTTAACCGCGAGTTTCTAGTTCCGCGTAAAGTGGATCATTTTCCCGCTTATTTACCGCTGCTGGAACCCGTTCAGATAACATTGATCCATCTGCAACAGTGACTGATTGGCTGAACCACCATTTAACATTCGTGCGTACACTCCACTATGTCGGTACCTGCAGGTTTCTTAATGTAGTGCCATCACTTCGCAGTTCGTTCTCGCCTTTGGGCCCAGTTCGGATATAGTATTTGGCTCCAACGCCTTTGTCAATCAATATTTTTACCTTCTGCTTCTTGACCTCAAATCAATGTCTGACGCTTAGCCCACTCGCACCCGCCGCGCCACCGCGAACGACGCGTAGTATTATCAGTTTGTGAAATCATTCCTTGTGACTGACAGTATCCCCTCTGTTCCAGGATCCCTCACCTGCGCCAGCGAAATCGAACATTAAAACTGCGATCGACAGCATGAGTTGTTCCCTACCTCTTGGGCCGTATCTGATTTGCAATCCAGAGGACCGTTCGACAGAAGCCAGGGCCCACTTCAAACAAGACAATCACACTTGATGATTATCCCGAAGTAAGTTATTGTTCTTTGCGCCTTGCTGCCTTGCCGCTGAACAGCCTGGTCCAAAAAAATCAAAGGCCAAAAAATCAATGGAAAAAAAGAACAAGCCACAGGCAAAGCAGAAGTCAGGGGAAAATGTGAGTCATCTCGCACAGTCTCCCAACGCTGACCGACATTTAAGCCGGCGAAAACTATCAGCATAAAGTCCGATTACGGAACAAGATCCGGCAGTCGTGCCGCATAATTGCATTTTTCCTCCGCTACCGTTTGCTCTCTGGAGCGAGGCACCTCTCATCGTTTGTCTGTATCTTACTACTTGTGTTGTAATCAATTTGAACAGATGCCTTACCGCTGAACTTTCACTTGCTGACAAAACACTATCAATACTGACTGCGCTCTTACTTTTCATTTACTCCTTGAACGATATTTCCATGGCAAAGCCCGGGTTCCTGGTAGAATTGGGGCAGGTCTATACTCGTTGGGTGTGAAAGAAAGAAGTCAGTCCCTTTTAGGGCCTAGGCGCGTGCCTTGTCGACGGTCGAACCTCCGAGTCTACTGTATCATTTCGGCCAAGTGTTCAGGTGACGCGTGACGCGGCCCTTTGAACTGAACACTTGGGACATAGGTGACGGTGACATCGAGATTTGGGGGTTCAAATAGGCTCAAAGGCGCCAAAATTTCGGTCCGGAAATCACTGGACTAATGAAGAGGTGAGCCTAATCATCCCGCTTTCAAGTGGGTCCCAAAAATTTTTCGGTGCCGGTTCAAATTTGCATCGTTTGATCCAACCCGCTATAACGTCAATCCGAGTTCAGAATCCACGAGGTTTCATTGCGACTTGTTTTACTCTCTGGTCTGTGTTTCGCTCCTAGTACGATCATTCTTAAACCCTCTCGTATGCTCCCTAATCAATCCTTTCGTCCTTAGATTCTTCAGAGCAAATTGTTCCTTTGCGGTGAGTTGTCGATCACGACTTCATGCTGCTCTTTTTGACTTGAGTCCCATATCGTCGAGGTCGCCTGGGAGTGGTGTAGAGACCCGAGCCCGCGCAGGGCGATGTGGTGGACTTGTAGTAGCCATGCGACACCATGTATTATATAGTATCAATAAACTCATTTGCAACTGTCAACCTGACTGAAACCAGCCAATCAGAACAATTGAGCAGAAGCGCTCAACCTGAGTATAATATGCACTCAGCCTGAGGGTAAGTTCCCACCTCTGATGAAATGTGTTTACGCCCGCCGTGCGGGCGGCAGTGTGGGGCTCAACGTCGCTACTAATTTGCAGGACTCAAGGTCAACTTAGCCGACGAGAATTGGTCAAAGATAAATGGTTTGGATCAACTGGTTCATTATAATATACAGTACTGGGCTTCCACGACAGCGAGCCTCGATCAATATTCGGGATACACAGTGGCTCAAAACTTGCAATGTGGATAACCACTCAATAATCGCGGCGATAGTCGCACAAAATCGATCCCTCCTGGACGGCACATTGTTAGCATATGACGGCCCCAGATTGGGAAATTCCATCGCTCACAAAACGCCGACACGCGGTCCCCTTTCCACAGCGTCGGATAACGAAGTAGCCGTGGTCGCAGGTCGCAAAGTCGTCCCCGACGCATTTCATTTCTCCCTCCTTGTAGCACTTTCCGCCGTCGGAATGGTGCGAACTGAACAAATGAGGAGTTGGATCAAAATGATGTGCTCGAGGCACGCACTCGGAGTAATCGTTCGAGTCCGTTGGAGAGGCCAAACTCATGACGAGCAGGGTCAGGAGTGCGAGGACACCGGCGAATCGGACCATAGTGAGGACTGACGATGTATTAGTGAGCAGAGGAGAGGGGGTGAGGACAAACGCACAGTGGCCGACACATTAAATAGTTCCCTGCGCATAGTACATAGCCGTACATGGAGTTATGAAATCCCTCCTAACCAGCTAATTCATTGTATGTGGCTGACACACACATTAAATGGTGGAATTCCCATGTATCCGTATAAGTGGTTATGGAATTCGTGAAGAGATCATTGTCCATTTTGTTCCGTCAATAATTTACATACGAAACGTTCACAATTTGATACCAGAATGGAAAGTCTTCGTCTTGGTGTGGCGGCAAATAGGTTTCCGAAATCTACGTCTGCAAATTTACCTTGTTAATTAACGGCTTGGGAGGCGGTAAATCAGCGTCTAATTGACCCTGATCTACCTAGTTCTTAAGGTAAAACCCGACAAGGGTAGTCTTGGCTACTGTTTCACGACTCCGTCACCCGACCCTCGCGGGTGCTGTAGAGAAGCGTGGAGTCTCCGAGGAAAATAGCTCCCGGGCATATTTCACCTATTTCACTGGTGCTAATTTACCCGAAATTTACCGGGGCTCCCTGAGGCCCTGAAACGTTCCCAGAACCTAATGTTCGCCCTTATTTGACCTTTCCCGACGCTGTAGCCAGAAATTCTTATTCCAAATTATTTTGGCCCATATTTCCTTCAAATCAGCTGGACTCTGGATACATTGCGTGTGTTTCTTCCAAAAACGCATATGGCCACTCTGGTTCAAAGGTTGGTGGATTGTTCAAAAAATGTATACGAGGACCGTCCGCAAATCGACAGGAGACGCTGACGGGTGCCGGACGTCCAGCCCCTGCAGCGGGGACACTACAGCTTCGTCGAGCGCTTCGAGGGTGGCATGATGGAGACGGGGAACGGAATCTGATAAGAGAGGAAGACGAGGATGAAGCCGAAGGGGGAGAGGAGGGAGCAAGGAAGATGTGGGGGACGAGAGGGCTGCGAAGGCAAAGAAGAAGCCACGTACACGGTAGTATGGTATTATTAAAGTTGTATGTACTCAGAGCAGAGCCCCGAAACAAAGGGAAAGCAGCGCAGGAAGCGAGCGCGATGGCCGATGGCCGATGGGTGACAGGCGACGTGAGCATGTGGGAAAGCCCTTTCTACAGCAACATCTTCTCTTGCTCCTTGATTCGCTACCGCCGAACATTTGGAGCGCGATGGCAGAGATTCCAGTGCAAGGGGCACGTCCACGGCCGCGCGCATCGATCAACGAGCGCCACTCCCAGCGCGCGTACTGATGGTCAGACCCAAACGAAATAGGCGGGAGTGCGCCTGCTCGCGATGCGCGCCAGCGATACGGGGAATCCCGGGAGCGAGAGTGTCGCTGGGAGCTCACTCCCGGTCAGGAAAAGAGCGATATCAATCCACTCTCCTGCAGAGATGCGAGACTTCCCAAAGAACTAGCTTAAAGCGAAGTGAAGTAAAGGCCGGATGCCGAATAAAGGCCCGCCATCCGAGTAGTCTAGAACTAGAACTCGAGCGTCGCCTCCTGCATTCAAGCATTCCGACGAATCCTGATTAACCTCTCCCAAGGCTCGTGGTCTGGAATCTCGAGGTCATAGCCGACTCAGAAATGATCACGGATCATCGCAGCTGAACAAACATGCTGGGTCGGAAAAGAATGATGACATTCAATGCGAAAGACAGGAATCAGAAACAGATTTTCCAGCATCTACGTATGGAACATAGCAAGGGAAAAGATAATCACGGCGTGAATGCAGACACGGGCCAAAATCCAACGGAGACCGAGTGGATCCATCTTTTCAAGTGGATCCCAGTACATCTCCGGCAGCGCCGGTCGTGAGCGTATGCATAATATTGCCTAGGCAGTGAAGTCGTTGGTGCTGGCACCATCGTCTGCGGTACACGCGGGCGGGCATCACGAAGGACGGTCAGAGGAAGCACATCCCCAGCAGGGCTACAGCACCACAGAATGAGGTCTCCCAAAAGGTGTGGAAGATGCGAGAATCGGACAGAAGAGAGACGGAAAATCCTGCCCGAAACGAAGCAGAAAAACCAAAGTGTGAAAGAGACGCACCTCGCGCGCATCCTGCCCTTCTCGGTTGATCACGCTTTGGACAATTACACCCCTCGCACGAGCACGTCGAGGACGGCGAGGGTGCGCCTACGAGGCGAACGTCAGGATGGTGGACAGAGGTAGAGCAGGGAAAGGGCGGGGAAGGGGAAGGGGAAAGGATGTGATGGACGGGAACGCGTGGAAAAAGGAAGGGGGAGCGAGGCGAGCAGAGGACTCACCGGCATCAGTGCCCACACCTGCCTCCATGCTAGACATGCTCGCGCCCTCCCGCCCGTGAGGATTCTACGACAAAAAGCTGCGGCGCATTCGGAGACCTCACCGAGCACCACCGTGCGGGATGTGGCACTGGATGGACGCCGAATCGAGGAGGGAGCGGGCCAGCGTCGCCTGATAAAATGAAGACGGATAAAGGTGGGGGGAGCATGGGGTGTGATAAGGACGCGAAAAAACAAGGGGAGTGACAATGAATACGCAATCGCTAAATGCAAGGACAGGAAGAAAGAGGGTTAATACGCACTAACAAGATCGATTGGTGCACGACGAACAAAGGAGACTCGGAGGGAGGGGGCGCTTTTGGGACACAAGAAGCGGGTCATGAAGGAAAGCTGCCGCTCGCGCTGCTGCTGTAGGTATCCCCGGGAGCGCCGCGCCTGTGAGAAATGACCGGGTCCTTGCCTCCGAGCGCACGTAGCGATGCGTATCCCAAGGGCGTACAAGGGATGCTGTAGCATGCCTCAAAGGCGGAACAAAAGCGCATTCTGGTCATATCGCCGCGCTAAGCCTATGGACTACCGAACTTGCGAAAATGGGGTGTTGTGGCAAGACACAAGCCGAGTGTTTGGCTACGGCATCTAAATCAAACATCATTCCGTCCTGCTCCAAACTTTCATGTCCTCTTTCGGGGCCTTCAAAATCCTCATGACTACTCCATCTGAACTTCCAATTAGAAATTTCTCAGTCCCTATTCATCTTGTTGGCTTTTGGCTGTCGTGCTAGCAAGAGCTCTCGAGTCTCGAATCGTCCATTTTCGCAAAGATCATTGAAACTTGAAGAAATCTCCAAGTCTACGAACTGAGATCTTTATGTCTTCACGGGTGAATTTTGAAAGACCTCTCTTCCCGCTCGCGCCTTGGATTCTCAGTTCCGGTACCCGCTGCTGGTCTACTATTTCCACCGAACCTCTCATACAGCGCTCTTCCGCGCGTGGGAAATCTGTATTTTATTTTTCTGCGGTGGGGCATGTATGTCCGAGTCAGTGATGTCAAGAACCGTTCCTCGAACTTGATCACCCGCCGACCTTGAAATACCACGCGACGACTCCCGGCCCCAGAACCAGGTTTTCCAATCCTACAATTTGTAGCGATCTGGCTTCCGTCGCCAACCCGCACCACGGCTCACAATCCAGGTAAGGCTATGGTAGCAGTGCGTACGGTGAGTGTAGCGTAAAATAAGTAGGGTTTGATTTGTATAGTGGATTTATAGTAAGGAGAAAGAAAATGGGTAAACGTGATGAGTGTCGGGATGAATTAAGGTGGGGGGGTCGTCGCGTACTATTGGCGGGTGTAAACGGTTTGGGGCGCGCGGGGGTGAGAGATGTAGATGATAATGGAGTAATTGAGAGAGAGAGAAAGAGAAAGAAAAAGAATGGAGCTCTAAGCTCGTGTAAAACGTCCGGTAGATTCGATGAACTTCGCGAGAGGCTTAAGTAGTTTCGGGTCGGCTAGGAGGGGCGTTAGGTGGAGGGGCCCGAAGAATCCCGCGGCTCTGGAGGCTTCGTGCAGCGGGCGGCGCAGGTGTTCCCACGCCGGGCAGTCCAGAAGATAGTGCGCTCGGGTTTCGAAGGCTGCTCCGCACGCCTCGCAGGCCGGTGATGGTGTAAATCCTGATTTGAAACGGTGTGCGTATTTTATCTCTCTTTCCTTCCCTCCAACACAATTCCACTCATTGAATTCCTCAGTCCCCCAGACGGCCGCGACTCGGGCGCGTACGAGATCGCCACAGGTGTGTACGCTCGCCGGGTGCGCTGCCGGACGACTTTGCTGCCAAATACTCTGTTGACCCGAGTTCCCCGCCTTTTGTGCTGCATGACTTAAGAGCGCATACGCCTTGTCGCGCGGTCCCTGCGAACTATGCGACGTTCACCGGCTTCACAGCGCCTGACGATACGCGGTCGTGGACCCGCATCAATTTTGTCTTTGGGGTGGGAATGGGGTTGGTGAGTTTCGCATTCCTTTTTCCTCCCCTCCCCTTCTTCGATATTGGTTTTCCTCATATTTGTTTTGTGATTCCCATGCTGATGCTGATGGTCACTCACAAGCAAGCGACCGGCTACAAGGTCGCAAGTGTTCTTACAGACGAAAGCGTACTCGCTAGCGATCATCAACCTGTCTTGGCTGATGTGTGCATTTGAGGCGGCGTATGTATGTTCAAGCACGAACTCGTAATCAATTTAGAATGTACCTCGGCTTTGGTTCATTGGCGGCGCGACGCGGGGACCAAGACACTCTGCAGTGGTATGCCATGATTTACATTGATTCTTCGCCAAAGGAGGATGTGGCGCTCGGAGCCTTTTACCGCCAGGACGAAACAAGCGACTTTGATTAGGTGCACCGCCTACCCACCCCGTATATATATATATTTCATCCGTGTGTGAAGAATCAATTTTGTCATAGGTCCATACGACACCCCGCTGCCCGAAATAAAAAATAAACAAGCATCTCAACCCGCTCCGCAACCTTAGACATATCGGCAGAATTCATCACCCATCTGCCCCCCGGAAAGGGGAGCGGTGTATCCTTAAATGTATTCGCCGCGATTCCTGTCATTTTGCAACCATCAATGTCGCTCTGGTGAGTTCCCCGCCCATGTCGCCGCGTTTGTCTGATTCATTTTGTATGGGACATTTTTTTTTTGGCTCGTCGTATCGTGACTGTTGGCGCCGTCCTAGGTGCTGCAGAATTCGTCGGTGCCACCTGTATCTTTGCGATTTTGTTTGAAGTTCTCCGAGGTGATAGGTCCCGAGACTGAAAGCGTGCTCCACGGCAAAATGGGAGGCGGTGATATGATTACTGAGCTCAGGTCCGTCGCACTGTCGCAAATCTGTCTGATTGCTGTCAGGTTACTTTGAAATTGGAGTTCGTCACATTTTCTCCAACAGAAACCCGTCCCGTGCGACTACCACTAATCAATCAGCGGAAGCCGAATCCTTCCCATGCCACAGATTGTCATTCAAAACTGAAGGGGCGGAAAAACACGACCTCTTGTCTCCGCCCATGGCCATGAACTATTCGTTACACAGTGCGTTCGCAGTACTTTTTTTCATCTGCCTCTAGCTCACTCCTCGTAGTTCAGAGCGCAGAAGCTATATCCTGGAATCCCACCTTTATCCATCAGAATCGTCCGAATCTCTACGTTGCCGTTTATCAAGGCACCGAAGATGGCCACAAAAAGAGGGTTGGCAAAACGCACACTGTGAACCGAAACTTGACTCCCGAGTGGGGCACTAACCTGACACTGTGAGTCGTATGTCTGTAACCATACCCGCGCCAACTTTACTGTCCCCAAGGTCGATGCACACATCCGAGTTCATTACTCTTCGTCTGTATCACAACACTAGTTCTCCGTTTTTCCGTGATACTGCCCTCGGCCAGTTCACCGTCAGGATGGACAAACTGATACAGTTGACCGGTTCTGGCGATGGTGGGTCAGACCAGGCTTCTCAAAGTCAGTGCTCACTCGTCTAATTAGGTGCGACGTGGACTTGAAATCCGATGGAAAACCTGCAGGAAGGATTTTTGTTCACGTCAAACCAATCTTGCCCGAAGCAGCGGTTCGCGACGTGGCCAATGTAGCATCGAAGAATTTAGTGGCGGACTGGGACAGATCTTCGAGAACGCAGATGTTGTTTGAAAACCGTTGAAGAAGGCGGCGATTTCACTGCACCCCTCGCTTCAGTGATCGAAAAACTGGATTCCATCATGAAACTGGGTACCGAGATCGCCAAGGTAAGGGTTTCGTGCGATTTTCCAGGCTACCGGGCTCATGCGGACCCGAGTTCCATCCATACGCAACCACTGCTTGGAAAATCCTAACTTCGGTGTACGAGGTATGACGCAACCCTTGAACTTCTGTCAGGCATTGGCTAATCCGAGAGGGTTATTGTATCTAGATTGCCAAGAAACAAAAAGAGACAGATGAGAAGCTTCTCAAGCTTGTACAGACCATGGTGGAGGTCTATTCTTTCGTAGGAGACACCGAGTTTTTGTCCCAAAAGATCAAGCGACTCGAGGACAGCGTCCTAGGAATCACAAAGGAGACTGTAGAATGTGCCTTATTCATTCAAGAGTACACCGGCCATGGCTTTTCCGGTACCAGCAAATCTTTCTCTTTTGTGTTGCTGCTCACCTCGTATAGGCCGGGCCGCCCGCGATACTTGGTCCGACACCGACGACAAAATTGGAGAACTTTCCGAAGCATTGCATGAATTGAAAGACCAATTCGACAGCGGTATCCTCATCCAATCAGTATTCATATCCGCAAACTTACTCGACAAGGTCGAGGGCTTGGGTGAGCTTCCTTCGTCGCATAAACTGTTTTACTTATTTCACGAACTACCATTCAGTGCAATTGGAGACCCTTAAAAGCCTCAATCCCATAGAGTACAGTGCAGAACGACATAGGGAATGTCTTTCCGGGACACGCAAGGCCATATTATCAGACATCACGGGCTGGCTCGCTATGCCTTCCGACACCGGCAACATTTTATGGTTGCATGGGGTTTTTGGGGCGGGAAAAAGTACAATTTCGATGACCGTCTCCCAGTACTTTCGCGATATTTGCCGACTGGGAGCCTTTATCGTTTTCGACCGCGACAATCCGCGGGAACTAGTGCGAGCGCAATTATCTGCACAATCGCATATCGTCTGGCCGCATTCAATCCACAGATCCGGACGGCCGTTTATGAGGCGATTGCCAAAGACCCCACCCTCCCTACCGCTCCAATCCATACCCAATTTCAGAGACTACTCCTGGAACCGCTCACCGCTGCTCGAGATCACATTCTCGGACCAGTGATCGTCATTCTGGATGCGTTGGATGAATGCGGCTTGGATCGTCGTGCGCGCCGCAGCTTGGTCTCTTTGATCGCGGACGAGTTCACTAAACTCCCAGCTGTTTTTCGCTTCCTCATCACCAGCCGCACGGATTCCGATATCACCAGTCGATTCGAAACCCAACCCCATATCACCAAAATGGTGCTCGACATTACAACGGAAGCAACAAAGAACGACATTGTTGCATATGTCCGTCAAAGTATGGACGACATTCGAAAGAATCGTAACTTGGACCCAATGTGGCCGGGCCAGTCAATTATACAGAGGTTGGCCGATTCTGCCGCCGGTCTCTTCGTTTGGGCATCGACTGCGTCCATGTTCATTGATGACTTTCATCCCGAGAAGCGTCTCGACATTGTTCTTGAACTGGGTCAGAAGGGGACAAAAGATCTCAGTGATCTATATGCTACGGCGCTTCAACACTCTGGACGGTGGGACGACGAAACCTTTTGTCAAGAAGCTATTGCTGTCTTGAGTGCTGCGGTGCTCAGTCGAGTTCCATTGACCGATGCAGTGATCGATTTGCTCCTAGATCTAGGCTCAGGGCGATCTTGCGAAGTGTTGACTTATCTCGGTTGCTTCGTGCACTGGAGTCCGGGTCAATCAGTGCATCTGCTGCATGCATCTTTCGGCGACTATCTCACCAATCGCAGCCTTTCCGGTAATCGCCCATGGTTTGTGGATTCTAGGCTACAGAGTCGGCACCTTGCACTGGCATGTTTACGAGTTCTCAATGCCGAGCTTCGGTTCAACATATGCGGCCTCGAAGATTCTCATCTTCTAAACGCTGAGGTACAATCCCTGCCAGCTCGTGTAGAGGCGCACATCTCTTCACAATTATCTTATGCCAGCCAATTCTGGTCCACCCATCTACATGACGCGGATTTTGATGCCGAAATCCTCGACGAAATAACGAATTTCACAGATCAAAAGTTCCTCTACTGGTTGGAAATCCTCAGTCTTCTTCAACGGGTCCCAATTTCAATTGAAAGCCTCGAAATTGCGGTACAATATGCACCTGTAAGTCACGGTAATTTCACAATTTTTCCTTGTAGATCTGATATCCTTCTAGTCACTTGGGAATCCTCTCCAAGATGCACTTAAATTTGTGGCGGCCTTTGCCCCGGTGATTTCACAGAGTACACCTCATATCTACATCTCCGCCCTACCTCTCGCGCCGAAGGACTCCATGATCCGGAAACGATTTTTGTCGCTCTTCCCTCGGACACTAGACTTTGAAGGACCATTTGGAATGAGATGGTCTGGTGCCCAAAAAGTCCTGCCTGGTCCCAACGAGTCTTGGGAGACCGGATTCACTTCTGTCGTATATTCACCCGATGGTAAACGTATTGCGTCTGGCGGTGTTGACAAAACCGTTTTGCTCTGGGACGCTGCAACCGGAGGCGTCGTCTGTGGGCCTTTCCGAGGCCACACTGGCTCCGTCAACTCTGTTGCATTCTCCCCCGATGGCAAACGAATTGTCTCCGGGTCCGACGAAGGGACGTTGCTGGTGTGGGATTCACAAACGGGCGACCTTCTCGTTGGGACATGCAGGGAGCACGCAGATGTCCCAATTTCCATCGAACGCCCTTCTCCCATTGTCAGCAGCGCATTTATGGGCCACATTCTTGCCATCGAATCCGTCAAATTCTCCTCAGATGGCAAATTTATCGCGTCTGGGTCTTGGGATGGCACAGTGCGTGTCTGGGATTCGAAAACTGGTTTCCGGGTTTCAGGACCATTTCAGACGGGCCAGGAGATTTTGTCCGTCGTCTTTTCACCAGATGACAAGCGAATCTTAGCTGGCTGCGGAGATTCTAAAGTTTATATCTGGGATTTGCAAACCGGTGCAGTCGCAATAGGTCCATTGACAGGACACCAGGATATCGTCACCTGTGTTGTATTCTCATCGGATGGTCAGCTATTTGCGTCCGCATCTTTCGACGGAACGGTGCAGCTCTGGGATTCTAACACTGGTGCCAAGGTGGCTGAACCGTTTAGGATCCAGTGCAAGATCAATTCGATTGCCTTCTCGCCAGATGGGAGGACTATTGCGTCCGGTTCCGTTGACTGCTTATTGCGACTTTTGGATTCTCAAACTGGCGACGTCATTGCACAGTTTGAAGGCCACACTGCAACAGTCGTCTCCGTCGGATTTTCACCGAACGGCCAGCAGATCCTGTCTGCGTCTCGGGATAACACCCTGCGTGTTTGGGATTTGGAAGCTGATGTTGCAGAAGCCGCTAAGCCATCTGAGTGTCACCAACAACAGATTAACACCCTCGCGGTCTCTCCGACGGCAAACGGATCGCCTCTGGATCGTCGGACGGGACGGTGCGTGTGTGGGACTCTATAACAGGGTCTCCGATTGCGTCGCCCTTCAGAGGGCAGACCGTGGATGTCATGTGTGTTGCATTCTCTCCAGACAGTAAACGAATTGTTTCCACAGAGGACAAGACAGTACGAATTTGGGACTCTGAAAGCGGCAACGTACTCGCGGGGCCATTCCATGGCCACCCTTTCAGTGTTTTCTTCGTCGCATTCTCCCCAGACGGCACAAGAATTGTATCGAGCTGCAAGGCGGAACTGCGAGTATGGGATTCCAACACAGGTGCAATGCTCTCGGGACCATTCAAACACCATAACATCTCCTGCCTTGCGATGTCTCCGGATGGCAAGCAAGTCGTGTCTGACTCACTGGAAGGACATCCTCGAGTGTTGAATCTCGAGACAGGCGTCATTGTAACCTTGGTTCGACCAAAAACGTTTGGAGATCCCATTTCTATCGCCTTCTCCCCAGACGGCGAACGGATTATCTCGGCGCAGGACAACACGGTTTGGGTTTGGAACTCCAAAACAGGTGCAGTGGTCTGCCAACCTCTCCGAGCTGCGGGTAACACTATGTGGGTCAAATCCGGCGACCCCACAGATGACACATACTTTGAAAAGTTTGAAAGGGTCTCGTTCCCAGATCCGGATTGGAGTCCTGGGTCCATGGGTTTGAAGATGCCTGCCGGTATTACCGCGATCGGATTCTCAGGAGACGGGAAGCACTTCGTATCTGGGTCCAACGATCTAGCAGTGCGAGTTTGGAGTTTTGAACCCTGTGTTCAAATTGCCGGGCCCTTTGTTGGGCACACCGAAAGGATCACATCCATAGCGTTTTCGGGCGACCACGAGCAAATCGTCTCGGGATCGTCCAAGGGCACCCTTATAGTTTGGGATCGAGCCACTGGGGCGATGCTTGCTGGCCCGCTCCACGGAGATATCCAGGGAGACAACTCTGTTGCATTCTTACCAGATGGACGGCGGTTTTCCCCTGGGTCGACTTACCCAACCCTCGAGCTGTGGGATCAGGCCGAGGGCAAGATTCGAGTGTTAGATCGATTAACTGACACCGTACTCACTGTGCTAGAAAAGCGTGAAATCCGCGCTGTTGCATTCTCGCCTGATGGCAAGCGATTTGCGTCTGGTTCCAACGACCCAAGACTGCGGATATGGGATTCTGTTTCTGGGTCTGTTCTTGCCGTGTGGGAGGGGCACACAGGCCCAATCATCTCTGTGTCGTTTTCGCACGACGGTTGCCGAATTCTCTCATGGTCCCTAGATCAAACCGTGCGTGTTTGGAATTCCAACAATGGGACCATGCTGCTGGGACCGCTTCTGGTGGATCTGCACCTTCTCACCACGGACAGCTTAGGAACACTGGGCTTCGAGTTCTCACCAGACGATAAACTAATTATCTCCTGGGGCCATTTTGAGTCTTGGCCAGTGCAAATCTGGGATTCCGAAAGTGGAGTTGTAGTAGATCAACACCCATTTGAAGGACATACCGATCTAATATGCGCTGTGGCCTTCTCTCCAGATGGGAAACACATCGTGACAGGGTCCAAAGACAGCACAATATGTGTCTGGGATTCAGAAACGGGGGTTTTGGCCGCTGGTCCTTTTGAGGAATTTGGATCGGTGACCTCGGCCACCTTCTCGCAGGATAGCACGCACGTCATCTCGTGCGCAAGTTTACGGGAAAATACCAGAATCCGCCGTGGAAGGTATGTGGCAACTCAAATCAATTACACTCCCGCTCACCTTTTGACAGATTCAGAATACTGATCCCTCAGGCTGGGGAAATTATCCTCGTTTCAACGACGGTTGGATCATCAACTCGACGGATGAACGGATGCTATGGGTGCCCCCTTGGCTGCGCGAGAATCTATGTCTCCCGTGGAATTTGTTCTTCATTTCACTGCGGGGAACCACGAGCTTGAACCTCGCTAACTTCGTGCATGGAACCGATTGGCATCAATGCATCGACCCAAAATCCCGCGAGGCCAAATAGTCTGTGGGCATTTTCTTCTGTGAATTTAAACATCTTGGACTTAATCTGTAAAGGTGACATATCTTCAAACACTTGACGCTCGGTTCCATATTCCATAGACTTGCCAAGGTTTCGTGTCGCATGCCCGTTCGATCTTTTAAAGATCCTCATTGAGTCGGTCACGTCTACTTGTGCGCAAGGCTGAGTTTCAGGACAGTTTGGGATTGGAGGAAATTTCTTTGAAAATGGGCTCACATTCATTACTTAAGTAGCATACTGGTACTGTAAGACGTCAACGTTGCGGATGAATATTCAGGTTCGGATGGAGGAGATGAGATATTTTGAATGAATGATGATGCAGACGAACATGCTACATGTTTATGCGAGGCCATAGTGAACAGCCACGTTCAATAAAATTA
Organism: Mycena leptocephala; assembly: GCA_029378395.1. Lineage (NCBI taxonomy): Eukaryota > Fungi > Basidiomycota > Agaricomycetes > Agaricales > Mycenaceae > Mycena > Mycena leptocephala. The sequence goes on from JARJLF010000450.1 coordinate 72,476, forward strand.
ACCCATCCAGGATACTAAAAAGCTGCGGTCAATGTCTGCATCACGCACCGCGACACACGCACCAATGCTCTTGCGATGACAGCAATCCTGTCCCCGGGTCTGAAGCTCTCAATGGATCTCGCACCGTCTGAAGTTCCGCTGCATTTTCCATCGGTTCGACCGGGGTATTTATTCCCCGTGTGAGGCGATAGTTTAATGTAAGGGATATGGACCTCGGCATTCCGGCATACGGTGATATTCGATAGGCGGATCAATTGACGCGTTCAACTGCGCGTTGAACGACGTTGAGCTGCGCGGACTGCGCCTGCGGCGCGGGTTCCTTATAGATTACAAACTGATATCCTTTTCAGATACAAGGGACGCAGTGCGGGACAACACCTTTGCCTACGTTCGTGTACACGGGCCAAAGTGCGTCGATCGCCGTAGGCAAGCGGACATCGGCATAACCTTGTCTATGTTCGCCTACGTTCATCCACATCAGCCTACGTCACAGAGACATACTTCGCCTAAGTTTGTACATGGTCGTAGACACACCTTGGTCCCCCCAAACTTCCAATTGATGCCTATGTCCGCCTTTGAAATCATTTCTTTGCTCTTTCACTTCTTTTTTATACCTCAAAGCCTTGCACAACCAGTTTCACACCCGCCGATCAGGCATCAGGATTTAAGCTTTCGGAAGTTTCTTCTCACGCTCAATTACTCTTCTCACCCAGCACTCGCACCGACACCAAATTTGATATACCACATTGGTCTACATCCGGCTATGGGTGGTCTACATCAGTCTATCATGGTAGACCAACATAGGCATATGTAAACCAATGCAGACTCACGTACACCAACAGTGTCTACATGCTGTAGGCATATGTAGGCAAACAGCTTTGTCTATGTCTTGTCTACGCCGGTAGACACAGCATGTGCCTACATGGGGTTGGAACGCAGTGACTAGTCCTGGTCATCAATATCCGTTCAGTGCAGTGCTGGTCCACTATTCTGCTCGACCGAAGGTCTCATACTAGTACGGTGTTCTTCAGCGCGAACATCACCTCCCGAATTAGAGTTGACTGTGGCAGTAAGTACCGGGGTCAGAGCGGAAAAAGGCGAGTTCGGGGAACCTGCAGGCTAGCGAGTTCCCAGAATTTGGCGCGTCCTGTTCCTAAATTGCGGGGAAACGATGAAACCGAAAGCAAGGTGAGGAGTCCCAAGTCTCTATACTGCAATGTGCGTACCTGACATATTTTGCAGGCTGCGTTCCATGTAAATGGTGGCAAACACCCAGCCCATCAGCTGGAGTGGTATAGATGTGTTCAAGGACTACTTAGAGCCTTCAAGTTGGCTTGATTTCATGGTCCAAGTTGAGTATATACAGAAGTAGTGGAAGTGGAAGTTAGTAAGTGGAAGTGGAAGTGGGTCAGTGGAAGTGGAAGTGCAGGCCAGTGGAAGTGACGGTGTCACTGATGCGCCCCAGACGCGACGCGACGCGTTCCGAATATGGCAAGCGAACAACTCCATTGTTCGTTGCCACCGAGCCGCGCCATCTCTTTCTTCCGCTCCACAACAACCCCCTCTGGATTTTTTGCTCTCTCCGCTGTTTCCACCGTTCTTGCGTCCCGAAGTTTGTTATCTGGCTCTACGGTGATGGCTTTCTCTGTTGTGCGTCTTTCCTGATCACCAAATGAACCATCTTAACATTTTTAAGTCAGTTTTGCATCCCTGATCGTCTGGACTGCAAATTCACCTTCTTGTAGGAGCTCCCACGGCGTAATCAGGTATTCGACGATGCCACCAACTTTCTTGCCACCCATACACGAGCCTTTTTGAACGACTTACCTTCACATTACAGTGAAGTATGGGTCTCTAAGTGATATTTAAATGCCACTGGCATCTGATAGTTACATGTGAATTCTGAAAAGTCATCTAAAAATTGAATGAATACAGCTTGTTCGAATCGTGCGGCTGTGGCATTCAAATTTATACAAAGGCAACGTGCACATGACAGTGCCTGGGCGGACGGGTGGGCGGCAGAGGCGGGGGAGGCATGACATGAGCCAGTGGAAGTGATGCAGTGGAAGTTACTTCGACTTCCACTGAACGGCCTGAGTGGAAGTTGAATTAACTTCCACTTCCACTACTTTGGTCATTCCTCGTCCAAGTTCCACGAGTCCGCTTGTTTGTTGGAGGACTTGAGCCACGAGTCTGCATGTGCCTGATTTCCTCTTTGACAACTTTATCGAAAAGTATCTGGACGGTAGATTCATGTATTATACCTGAGGAACTCAGCGATGAACGAAATTCGCATTAAAATGTTTCTAAGTATTAGGAACCTCGCTGTGTATTTATTTATCTATCAACCACAAGTAGCCGCTACTAATCCAAAGAATCCACCCCCAATGCCTGAGACAGCGCCAACGACGGCACCGAGGATGCCAAAGATCTCGCTGCACCAAGGCAGTCGAGCCCAGCAGACTCAGCAAAAACTTATTTCCAGGCTTTTTTAAATGAAGTGCTTCATCGCTATTGCAATGCTTACCGGCCAATGTCACCTAGTAGGTATCTTATTTCATCCACTTTGTTGCTACTTACAAGTTATTTTCTCACTACTTTTATTTACTTTTACTATACTAAACCGCTTCAGGAAGATTTCTGGGGCCCAGAGGCAAGAATCTTTTCAAAGGGATCAACGGACAGGACGGGTTTAAACTTGGACGTCGTTGCGTACCGAGATCACTAGACCTCCCATGTCTTCCGCTTCGCAAAATTCGGCTGAATGTTCTCGGGACCACTAATTGAGTTGGTGTTCTGCGGGCCAGTTGACTCGATCTCACTCGCGCGCGGGTACCTGGGAATCTCTGGGGCCGACATGCGGTGTAAGCTCATACTGCGGAACGACGGGAGGTCAAGGTGCGTCGGAGGTTCAGTGACAGCCGCCGCGGAGCGGATTTCGTCGCGGGAGTTGAGCGTCCACATCGCGGCCATGGCGTACAACTTCGGGAGCATGACGTTTGCGACGACCGAGATCACCAACGGCATTGAGAGTCCAATCGTCGTAGGCGATCGCATGGCACGGATGGTAGCGACGAAATTGACCAACGCACAGAATGCCCCCGGTGCGGCGGACTGGCTTTTCGATAGTAAACGGGGCTCAGTTCGTGGAGATGGAGAGATACTTGCCTGTATTGCCAGCCGGAGTAGCGAGCTTAGCATGGATTCCATTGGCCCGCGGCGGAGGACGGTTTTAGAGTGTTGCTGGATGAGAGCGTAAATGAAGGGAATACTAGAGGGACTGGACACGCACTAGTAAGTAAAACACTATACTTCCGGTCTGGAGAAGATCTCCACCCATCGCGAGCCCAAGATGAACTACAACTATAATCAGAACGAGTGAGAATCCAGTTAATCTAAGGTGTATGGAAACACACGCAAAAGGCCTGTAATTGATGCACTCGTGAAGAAGTAGGTCTGATAACGCGTTCAGTGTCGTTGATGGATGAATATATACGAGACATACCGCAACACTCGCTGCGGTAAGTGCGAAAATGAACAAGCTTATGGCGACGACCAGAATGTATACGTTATGAGATAGTGTCTTGGAACAGACTGAGCAAAAGGTGTATGCCCCAGAGAACAGAAAATACTCACCCAAAGACGATGGCAGAAGAAAATCTGGACATAGAACGCGATGCCGGCTTCGAGTATTAGAGTCATCTGTGTCACCCAGTTCGTGGTCCACAAATTGTGTATGGCTTCCAGATTTTCGAACAGAGTAACATTCTGGATCCACATTAGCGCACTGAGCGGAAAGTTAAAACAAAGTTCCCAGAGAAGAATAGAAGCGCACAGGACTTGTACGGTTTTCAGCGTCGTCAACAGCGCAAGGCCCGCCACGAAGAGCTTCATCAAAACAGAGTCCCGCTGGTTCACACCCGTGTAGTGGGCGAACTGCGCGCATAGCACGCCCTGTAAAAACAAGTCCGCACATATTGCGAGATCCTGAGACTCAAACATCAGCCACGGTACCGGGGTAACTGGAAATAGGCGGACCAATACGCCAAAGAGCGTAGACACGGCGGGAAGGGAGGACATTTTAGGTATTTAGAATCAGTGCAGACTATATGTAGTCGGGACAGGCGGAGTTGGGAGGGACAAGTCTGAGAAATCCCGCAATTGAGTATTAAAATAGTTCGGCGCTAACCGCAAAAAATTGACATTCAACTTGGACGTGCCCGATCAACTTCGCTTAACGCACTTCGCCGTGCCAACCGCCAACCAAGACCAACTTGAGTCCAGTCGGGGTCGAGTTTAGCTTCCACGCCGGTATCCCTATAGAAAATCTGACCCTACTATCACCGCCTCGCTCACCCTCTGCGCGCTCCCCGGAGGAGACAGTGGGGAAAAGGAGGTAGGAACTGGAGTTGAAGACTGAAAGTGGATTGATTGGGGCAAGACCCGTTTTGGCTGTCATTGCCACAGGGTCTTCTCATGATCCTGCTTTCGTGAGACCCCGCCTTGATCTTCAGCACCCGAAAGATGTGTCAGAGTCGGTGGTAGTATTTCGACCAAATATTCAGCTGGTTTGACGAACTCAACTTCTTTTGCGGGAGGTGACGGTGAGGGAGAGATTTTGCAGCTCAAATAGCCTCAAAACTGTGACTCAGTGTCAGCTTTCCCCCAGGCCCCCGGTCACTATTTTGGGCGGCGGTCTGCGATAGAGTGAGTCAACGCTTCAAAATGACGCCACCTCCGGCTGTTTTATAAAGTAAAACAGGTTGGAAATGGGCAAGATTGGACCCACACAGAGTAAATCGCGCGGAGCGCGAGATTTTTTTTTGAAACAGGAATGTCCTCCGAGGTGCTCAAAATCAAATTTCACGCCGTGAATTGAACTCGGACACTCCGACGTTACTATGAAATGCTAGGACCACGGGGAGCGCCTCAAAGATGAAAATTCTGGCACCCGGCCGGAAAATGGGAAAATGGGATTTTTACCCCCAAATCTTGGTCTGACACAGAGTAAAACAGTTGGTCGAGAACAGAATTCATAGGGTAAATCAGCCATTTTTCTCAGTTAAAATCGGACCGCCTGACAAGGTAGTGTCCGTGGCCTTTTCTGCCGCAACTGGTAACTTTCCCATGATTGCTGAAGAATAAACATCCGCCCTTGGTCGAAATAGGAGTTGTACGGTATCCAGGATTTCTATGCTGTCACTCAGGTGCCCGACATCCTGAGAACCATGGGTCCATGACTACGTACCCACGTCTGGTCACCCATCGGGCCACCGCAACGTTTGACGGCGCTTTAGCACTTCAGCATTTTCGTTCCCAAGCGCGGGAGTGTTTCCACTGTTCGCCCCACCGGCTGAGAAATTGTAGGCCCAAAATCAATTCCGGCGAACCAAGGCCGGAAATGAAGAGTGGTGCGCACCGCGCACGCGCAAGTTCATTTGTCCTCGTCTGGGTTAGCCGAACGGCAGTAGAACTTATAAAGACTACTAATGTTTCCGTATGGATAATAGGAAATTACCATGAGAGGACTAAGTACTGTCCCATTTTTTTGGAACATCGACCGTTCGCTGTAATGTCCTGTATATTGGTCAGTGTTTGGTTGATGGACTACGACGTGGCCAGTCACGTGCCTTGTGACGGTCCTTTCCCGGTCCGGTACCCGTCGTCCTTTCGCCCGATGGAACTCTCGCATCGCTTCTTGATCCGTCACCGCACCTATGGACCCGCACGTCCTCAGTCTTTGCCGTCCTCCGGCCTGCAATACGTTGCCTCCCAGCACTCGCACGCACGCACGTAGTGATGTCCATGGCTTGGCTTCAAGCCAAAAAGCCAAGAAGCCAAAGCCGTGGCTTGATCAAGCCAAGCCAAGCCAAATGTTTGGCTTGCGATTGGCTTTGGCTTTGGCTTGAGGTAGGGAAAACCAAAGCCAAGCCAGCAAGCCACGGCTTTGACCGATGCATAAAAGACCAGCTTGAGCACCGTTGATTCAACATCGGCAAGGTATGTTTTGCATTGCCATACCCAATTGAAATCAACAACTTCAACACGATGAGACACGTCCTATGATAAGGCCCGGACCTCCGACAGCTAAATCTTTCAGCAAGGATCGCAATTTGACACTTATTATTTACGTGATATCGCCTTCAGAAGCCAAGTTGAGATTAGGAGAGATGATTCTGGCTCTGGCAGATTATCGGCAACGAACAAGTCGATTGCCTTCTGCCATTATAAAGCACCCTGCCACTGCTGCTGAAACACGCCATTAGTGAGTTTGCGCAGCAGCCATCTGAGCCATCCAGTGGCTTTTTTACGTTGCGCAAATTGATGGCTAATGGCTCTGGTGGCTGAGGATTTTTCCGGTCCCTTCAAAGAAAAGATAATATTTCAAGACTAAATGTCCACCATTCCTTTAGAAACCACATTCCAAGATCCTCATGACCATGAGACAGCGAAAAGATATAAGAAATCCCACTATCCGGTTGCAATTGGACGATCAAGAAATGACCAAGCCAACCTGAGCTGCAAGTAACCCTAGATGACATGAATATGTGCAAAATGAACTCACAGATATGCCGAAATGTCACAAAGCTCAAGAAAATATGAGCCACCAGCTATCAGTTTGCGCAACACAAAAAAGCCACTGGATGGCTTGGGTGGCTGTTGCGCAAACTCTCTATTGAAACTATAGCTACGGAACAGGAGGGCGGAGACTCCGAGCAAATTAGGCGACTCGACCGGCGTCATTCTGTGGTTGCGAGGCCCGCTCTCCTGTCACCCAAGAACGTGAGGCAGGCCAAATGGAAGGCTGGAGCGACTGCAGCAGTAAGCCTATGGAGGTCGACGCAGGACCGAGTGCTATGGCTCTTGATTCTCTTCATGCTGCGGGCCACAGGATACCTCTCGACCTCTCACGCAGGGCGGTGGGCCAGCGCTCGACGCTTCTCCCGTCGCTTCTGGTGCAGATATGAGCCAGGATATCGACATCAACTGCATGGAATTGTCGCCTTCAAATTTGAGGGCGATCCTTGATTTGGACCAATGTGGTTGTGGTCGTTCGGTTCCTTTTATGAAGAGCTCACTCAAACGACTTCTAGATTCTGGTTGGAACAAATATCCCGCAACCAGGAGGGACAGGGAGCGGGCTACGTATTAAAAAGTAAGACGAGTGAAGCGAAGCCTGAGGCAGCCGCGTTAGTGAGAAATCTGGAATGTACATGCCCATTGATCCCAGTAAGTTCACCGTAGGCACCCAGGAAATGGTGTTAGTGAGGACTCGAACCCCGGCTTACTACCTAAATGCATTGGCAATGGACCTAACATGCAGCAGCGGTGTGCTGTGACCACACCTGAGTCCTCACCTTTATTCGATACCTGAAGATGAACAAGCTTTATGAGTGTTTTTCCACTGCAGGGGATACAGGACATTACTTGGGTAGTTCGTCAACATACCAGAATTCCTCGTGTGGATTCAAAGCTGCATCTCTGTAAATTATGAAATCATCTGAGAGAGAAATTGTGTTATGATTTGGCAGAAACCTGTCCCTTTCATTTCTCCACACAATGGACCGGATCATTCAACAATCGGGCACACACGGCTGGATTATTCAACGATTGGGTTATCCCTATCAACGAAATGACCAACACTCCTGAAATGGTCAACATTCATTACCAACACCCTGAGTATCGATCAGTAACCCTGAGGACCATTCATTAACCCTATTCATTGAAACTCCTTAATTCGATCAGACCCCTAGATACTATAGTATATAAACACAGTAGAATCTATACATGGGCACTGCTGGTACCTCTTCTCAGACCATACTCTAAAACACCTGTTTTTACTTCTATTGTGGAAGATGTACTCCGGCGCATATTCCGAGGAACTTGAAGACAGCTCAAAGATTCCCTCGGTCGCCACTTGCGCGTGCGCGCAAGCGTCGACCAGCTCACATTGAGCCAGGGATATTGTACTTGAAGGATTTTATTTGAAGCATTGAGCCCAGGATATTATGCTTGATGTGTATTTTCTCCACACTGGATGCTGAGTTGAGGGCTGTATGTTCATCCATCCTGATTTAAATGCAATGATTATCCCATATTCAGAGGGAAGACAACAGATACACATGATTTGGAGATTGCGGCTCAAGGATTCGCTTGGTTGATGCAAATGTGTCGACCAGCTCACATTGAGCCCACTGTTGAAGGATAGGAGTGACCTTCAATATCAATCATTTACATGGGTGTTGGTACATGGTTGCCAGGCCCCAGCTGATTTTGAGAGGCTCATCTTTGTCCAACCCCATCACAGAAGTCGTTGCGACATGGTGGGATCCAAGTGGGATCCAACGGTTTGATTTGGAGCCAGGAGGGCAAACACCAAGACCTGGCGGCGACGCCGACAACAAGAGAATATTTATTGCAGGATTTTAGAAACTCATAGGCAGAAAGGGGCGAAGAAAGGCTGCGAAACATTTAATGTAATTGTTTTTTCTACTCCGAGCCTCACTGCGCTGTTGGTCGAGTCCTCTCTTTTGCTTATGGAGACAGCGGGCGTCAGTGTAAAGACCTCAGGATGAATAAGAAAACGGCGCACGTTGAAGAAAATTCGGTGTATAGGGAATTCGAAAGTGAGTACATGCAGATTGATTGATCAGGGTTCAACGCTCACCAGTTGAACATCTAACTTTATCCAACACGGAGAACGAAAAATACGAATAATAGCCAGCAAATCGTCAATGTGGTTCAATAAAAGGCGATGCTTACCCTAACGCGCATCGGCTGTTTACGAAGTGAGGAATGGGCCTTGGAAACGTATTACAGATGCACCGAACAGACTGCGTAAGTTAGATCCTAGTAGAGTTGCACTCCGAGTGCGACCTGGGGGCAAAAGTGAGCTCAGCACATAAAGGTTTTTGTGTAAATTGCGCTGTGACGATACCCCTCGAGCTGTTCATGAAATAAAGAGGGGTTGAGATGGAGCAGAAATACCATACTCACCCTCCCACAGGTCGGTTCGAGTACTTTGACGGACACGGGATGCTCGGGGACTTTTTTTAGCCCTTTGAGGTGTTGAGGTGAGTTGCAGAGGCATCCTAGACTCATCACCAGTCTGCCATGGACGGCAGATCTTCGTGCAAGCACGTTGCCGGAGGCAGACTAGTTCTCGGATGCTGTGCAAGGGCTGCGCGCGGAGTTTGAAAATTTTCCTTCTCTGCTGTTCTGAGCGCAATTGTCGTTAGTTTTAAAAATTTCAAAGGTACAAGTTGCGTTTATTTCATATATCTTGAAATCTGCCTCCTCAGAATATGCAGAAAGTGTGCCAGAGTGCTCTGGGAAACAGACAAATTTTAGCAGGAGCTGCACAGCCCCCGTGATGCCGACGATCGGCACCACTCAAAATTTCAAACTCCACGCGCACAGCATTGACAACTCCCGAGAACTACCAGTCTGCCTACGGCAACGTGCTTGCACGAAGATCTGCCGTCCATGGCAGACTGGTGACGAGTCTAGAGGCATCCCAGAAATAAAACAGGACGAACAGAGTGACGGAGGGAAGCTTTCCGGGAGGAGATGATGAGGGTGACGAAGAAAGAAAGAGCGAAGGAGACCTTTCCTTTTGAACGGAAACTGAGCGGCTGATCGGCGAGGCTGAAAATAACACGGTGGAGTTTCCAGTTCCCTGGACCGAGCTAATTTCTGATGTACCAGTTAGCATGAGAACCCCGAAAATAAAATGGGTAATGAGATGCACATACGGAAGCTTCTGGCAGGGAGTGGGAAAAATGGAAGAATATAAACAGGTGCATAAGATATCAGGTGGCGTATGGTAAAACTCGTCGACCTCCGGCCCCTTTGGAGGATCCAATTTAGGGATTCAATGGAATTGACACTGACAGCTTGAAGCTATAAAGGACTTGATGGCCGCTCTATTGAAGCTTTTCAACTCAAATTGGGTTACTGAATCACTTGAGGAATGGGCGCTCCGCAACGGATGTCATGAGCGGTCCCGTTCATTTCAATGTTTCAAAAGCACTTAGGTTGTGTTCTGGAACTCCAACGTTTGACCCCTCATGAAGCTTTGATTCATTCCTTTGTGGCTTCATTGGTCTCATCACCACACATTCCTTGCCTCCCTGTCCGCTATTACTCGGCTTTCATTCTTGTTTCAGCATCTTGTCCATTCCAAGTTCAACTGAAATCACATCCCTTCCATTCCATCATATGAACAATTTATCCATCCAGTCTGTGAAGTAATTTCAAGCAAGAGATGATTGTTCTCATTTCAGAATCCTCCTGCAATGCGGCCCAGTCCTCTTTAGGCCATTCTAAAATCATTGCCTCAGAGATGCCTCTTCATCCTAAGTGGAACAAGTGCTTGCAACACATCGTGTAACGGCACGGGCCATAACAATATATTCCTTGTTTCATTACGAGAAATAGTACGTTGGCCTCTGAGACCAACGCACACCTCAGAGGCCAACGTACATGACTCGTGGGTCAGGAACTCGAGTATCAGCCAGTAACAATGGAGAGGAAAGCAAAAGAAAAACACATACTCGCAGCCCATGCATAGCATGGGAGAATTCATCCGACTTGTAGTAATAGTCACTCGGCTTACGATGAGCCTCCAAGATTTCACGCTTGAGGCGGGAGCATTCATGTCCACCTACGACATATGTGCAGAGCCAGGAAGATCTCTCCATCGATTTGAATATCCGCGTGAAATATTTCGGCGGAAAACCGTGGTTCGAGTCCACCCAGTGATGTGGCCCCTCAAACCATTTGCCGAGGTCGGTGTTTGGTAACTAAGTGCTTCTTGACCTCCAACTAGTTAAGGTTTTTCCTATATCGTTTGATAGAACGCTTTCGCAACTCCCCAGAAGAACTCAAATAAGGGCCCGGCGTCTCTGTGCCATCCCACAATTTGGGCAAATCGGGGCCTAGCAACGAGTTTGCGATTCTCGAAGCAGGAAATTTCCCCGTCGCCACGGAAAGTTGTATCTTTGATACCGGGGAGAAATTAAATGACTTCTCCAAATGCGTTTCAACGACGACCAGCCAGCGCTAATCTTTCAAGATTAGAGTTGACTTGACAAACTGCACAGCATGTTCCGTTCTCGTCGCTCGATCGCGTCCTTCGAACTTGGGGAGGATCTTTCTTGCGACTTTGAGCAGCGGGCAATGCAGGTTACGGTTAGTTCGTTGTAATGACCAAGACCTTGATGCCCAGAACAAGGACGCGGGTGCGGAATCCAAATTGAGGCGACAAGCTGGGACGGGAGAACGAGATTCAGTGAGACGACCCGACGGGAAGAAAAAGGTGAGCAGGTTGTTCTGAATGATCCACGGTACAAACCTCTTTCAGGACTGGACATAAAACGCAGGACTGCATTCGTCTCTTTGGAACAGTATCTTACATGGCCAAAGTTGCGTCCATGCTCCTCGTGGGGCAAAGTGAAAGTGACGCCCTGTGACGCCACTGACGCCCCCAGCGCCAGGGGGCGTCACTCGAATATTTTTCTCCGCTATTTTGGGGGAGCCACTGGTTTTAATGCCTATTGATATGCAGTACTGGGATAAATAACACATTTACCATGCAGGCGGCGACTGGTAGTTACCACGGGCTGGACCTCGTCATCATGATCTCATCATCAACCACCAACTCCGAATTTTACCGTGATGGGGGCGTCAGAGGGCGGCAACAGGGGCATCAACAGGGGCGGCAAAGGGCGTCAAAGCGGCGTCAAGAGGGCATTAGAGGGGCGCCAACGCAAGTTAGAGGGGCGGCACGAGGGCGGCAGGGGCGTCAGTTTTCCTGTGTGACACGGCGTCAGTGTGACGTCAATACCTTCCCCCGTTTGCAACATGTTGGTAGACTACTGAGTCAAAAGAACCACTCAGTTTGACAAATTGTTATGCTCTACTACGCGGGAGCTGCCCCAATTCATTTCTGGCGCCTGTATTTTGATCAGTTCGCCAAATTCAACCGTGGTTCAACTCGGTCAGCTACTCATTTCCATCTCCGTGTTATGGCGTTCAAATCCCATATCATCAATAGATTGTAACAGTCACCCTCATTCAGCATTTGGAATGATAATGAATCGTCTGTGATGCTTGCGGCACAAATCCACGTGCAATATCGTAGTTTATTTGCCAACGATTCGTGGTTCAACTTGGTCAGCTACTCATTTCCATCTCCGTGTTATGGCGTTCAAATCCCATATCATCAATAGATTGTAACAGTCACCCTCATTCAGCATTTGGCATGATAATGAATCGTCTGTGATGCTTGCGGCACGAATCCACGTGCAATATCGTAGTTTATTTGCCAACGATTTACTGAGAGGCCTTCTCTGGAATCCATTTTTTTTTACCTCTGGTGTATCATTGTACAAGGTGGTTCACAGTCCTATCCGGCCAAGCGGGTCCTCCCTGGTGTGTTTACAATGAAAACTATTTTTGGAATATCTCGATTGCAGCACAAAATTCGAGAGATTTTCCCTCATAACCATATACTACAGTATCTTCTAAAGCTGTCAACTCAAAAAACTAAAATTTTGCTTAGTTGTGGGCGGCAACTGGTGGGTGACGTGACACGAGGGGCGTCAATCTCCTCATCAGGGGGCCTCACAAAGGGCGGCAAGGGCGTCAAGGTGGCGGCAGTGGCGTCACTTTCACCATGCCCCTCCTCGTGGCTTGCAACTTTATCTCTCGTAAGGTGCTACCGAGTGTCCTAAAGAAAGACTCATACTGAACTACGTTGCTTGGAGACGTTCACAGCAGGGATCGTCGGCTATGGCAGATAGCTGTTGACATACACAGCCGCCAAATGATCCACATACTGCTCGAGATTTATTGGGCGTCTCGTGGAATCCGAACGCATGCTCGCTTCAGCGGGACTGCAAGCAGAGGGTTATCGGACTCTTTCACTGCAAACAGCACCCTTCTCATCGAAGATAACGGCGAATGACTCGGAGGGACTCATCTCATTTTATGAATTTATTTCCGCCATATTGACGCTCGACTTCAAGTTAAGCACCCTTTATTTCAGGAACGGCTTGGTGTTCGTTCCATATGTACACCTGTCAGATGGTTGGCAACATGGACTCAACCCATTCATAAGACGGGAATTACACGGAAAAATGCCTCCCAAGGCGTTGAATAGGTTGCTGACGACGAAAAGTATTTATTGAGTGGTGGCCTTCCCAGTTGAAAATCGCTACTCACCTTTCTTCTGTTCTGCTGTGTTCTGTTCTTCCTTCCAGGCGAAATCCCCACTTTTTTTCAACCAACCTATTGCCCAAATGGCTAAGGTCTTCCTATCACTTACTTTACTTCTTGCGGCGTTTCTCGTCGCTGCCATTCCCACCACACAGAAACCGGTGGATCCTGTACTCCGCACTCCTCCAAAAGATGCAACTCATTTTCCCTACAACGCTGGAACGGGCTTCGTCACTGCGTACAATGGGGCGACCATTCCGGGGCAATACAGCGCGACGGATTCGCCGCCGCTGCAGAGTCGTACAGTGCCAACCTGTGTCCCGGTCACTGCTGAACAGATTCAATCGCGTATGAAAAACATCCTCTCCATTACGATCTGGGTTAACCTGTGCATAGTTCCTGGCTGGCCGAAATTGAGTGCTGCAGCCGATGCCAAATGGGGTACGGGCCATCGAACCGTCGTCACCAATCCGATACAGGTTGGTCTTCCTCAAAGCGACTCATTTCGCGTATTGTTCAATTGCTGACCATCTGCGCAGTATCTCAAGTACACTGCCAACGCATGCACTGATGCTTCGACCAAAATTATCTTCAGTTCGTAGGATTCCATTTTGACTTGACAATGACTTACTGTGCATGCAGATCCGGACGACATGACCTGCGACACCGCCACAGCGATCGGGGACTCCTGCTGGGCGAACGCCTCTGGTTTTTACTCTCTGGAGCTGATGACCGGGGTAGACCAGTCTACTACATATACCGTTACCAGTACGTGTTTCGTCATACCTTCTCGTAATGTTTCTAATGTCCTCCCCAAAGGTGCCAGCGAAATCGGCTTCGGGAGGTCAATCTCCGCCTCGGTCGAAATCCCAGATGTCGCAAGCGTGGAGTCGAGTTTCCAAGCGGATGTGTCGTTCACAAATAGCCAAGATTCAGCGTGCGTCGCCCTTAGCATGTTATGTCGATGTGCTTTTATGGCTTATCCATAGGACCTCTACTACGGAACGCAAGCAGCTATCCACCGGGCAAAGCGTTAACATGACCGCAGGGGAGATGGTCGAGGTCCAGGTGAGGTTGTGTTTTTATCTGGCAGCAATCTGAGCTAATGAGCTTTCCTCAGGCGACCGTGAAAACCTGCACGAACATCGGCAGCGCGAGTATACGCACCACCGTGTCTGGTTGGGTCTGGTTCAACTACGACTCTCCGGTGAGTTGATCTGCCAGGTATCGTCTCTCTACTGGGAAATACTCACACATATCATTATCCAGACTGCAGAGTCGGGCCAGGATCCAGTAAGTCAATCATGCTCTACTACAGTGTTGAAGAGTGGATGATCTGATTATGTCCAGAATGTCAAACACTACAAATGTGAATTTTTTCGTAGCTGCTGTGCCATGTCCACGCCGCTGATTGATTCTGACTTTTTTCGGTGCAGGGAATCTCTTGATTGAAGACGTTCTACCGGACACCGATGATCGGTCGAGTTCGATGCAGATACGGACTTCGACTACCGGCGCAAGCTATTCCAACTCGACGGTCACAGGTCGCACGCTTGATACATCAAAGGGCCAATGCCCTCCCTTCGTTTCGTAGGATGGCTCTTTGTGGCGCGCCGCTCTATTCAACCACTATTCCCACACTCATTCATTCTTCTACTTTATTTGCCTGACCTCTTGCCGTTCCTCCTCGATCTCACCACTGTCCTTTACCGTATCACGGACTATACCAGACGCTCGGGGCGGTTTGTCTTGCCGCGTGCATTTTTCGTCTTGGCGCGGACGTCTTTGAGCATCTTATGTCTTTTCTTTTGCATCTTACATCTTTGATCGAAGATCTTTCAGAATGAAATTCTCAGTGCATAATTGCATACAGGTAGTGCTAGATATGCTATCGATCTACAATACGATTAAGAACTTGTTTAAGAACCGTAAAATGGTACTCACAGGGTAGGTCCGTGCTGGTTCACTGCCACTGGGCAGGAGGCTCTCTGGACATTGTGTGAAATTACACACACGCCGATCGCGTTCCCGTCCTGCCCTATCTCCGCCCCGTTCCTCGGCTGAAGCCCCTGGGCTCTGCACTTACCAGCGTCTTTGTTTCGACCTTTGCCATGCTTTCTGTGCTGTGGACGACATTCAATGTCATCATGGGCGCCTTCGTACCATCACGATCCAGTAATTCTCCTACATTTCGCGTTCCATGCGTTGACTAATTCACATGCAGAGGACGCAGACACTCAGAGGGACGGTGTTACTGATGTGGAAGGTGTGTTAAGGACATAGCTCACACACACTCCCTAATAAGATTCCGCCTCAGAGCGGGGTAGCATCGAAATGGGCTTGTATGCACCTGACCCAGTGCCAAAGCAGTCGCTGCACGCAATGTTCGAGCGCCTAAGTGCCAACACTGTTCGAATGGAGCGCTCCCAGGAGCGCGTGATTTTATCACTCGAGAGACACGGTATTCTGGAGCAGGTGGAGGATGGTACGGTCATGGAGAACGAGTCGCGGCAAATTTTACTTCGATCAGATGGTCCAGCCCTGGGGGAGCATCCCCTTCTTTGGCGCCCCGCCAGTCCGCGTTCGGTGCTGGATTCCATCGGGTAAACACTATATGTAGCTAAAGTGTGGTATGGATGCTACTGCGCGGCGTCCAACGGATTTTCTCGCATCTCAACCTAGAACCTTACTCGACGGAATGTGTACATTAGTTTTATATTATGCCTTACAGACATTTCCCGACTCGGCGTGCGGTCCTTGATCTTGGCTGTATGAATGCGGTTCGAATCCTCCAATAACCGGTGGTCCATAAGCCGCATTCAAACTTGGTTCGTACTGCCTTACAGACATTTCCCGACTCGGCGTGCGGTCCTTGATCTTGGCTGTATGAATGCGGTTCGAATCCTCCAATAACCGGTGGTTCATAAGCCGCATTCAAACTTGGTTCGTACTGCCTTACAGACATTTCCCGACTCGGCATGCGGTCCTTGATCTTGGATTTATGAATGCGGTTCGAATCCTCCAATGACCGGTGGTCCATAAGCCGCATTCAAACTTGGTTCGTACTGAAGAACCGATGTGATGAATCTTAGTACATTTTGAGTACTTCCACAGTTGTCGGACCGAGCGTGTTCACCTGGCCCAGTGGATGATCTCGCGGTTCAAATTGTGAGTCAAGTTCATCGCTTGGAGTTATTCGGCTCACATAGAGCCGCAAATGACTCTCAATGATACAGTTAGTATATATAGCACTATAGCCCTGTATGGGGGACTCCTCCTTGGAGAGCGTCGGCTGGTGGAATAAAGGCCCCGTTTACGGACGCATCGGACTGGGGGACCCGGGACATGAGAAATTGGGAAGCCGCAGCTAAAATCGTGCAGGACTTCTAGGGACTTATAGAAGAATAGGAAGAAGAAAAGAATTTGATAACAACAATCGAAGTTCAATGCAAACGAAAGATTGCAGCACGTACGTCTGAGTGCGCTTTTTTCCGTGCGCAAGGATGGCCGATCTCGCGACGATGGCTGAGGATGTGCAACCTTGATGGTTGAAATCTTGACAAAGAGCTTTTCCCCCCAAAACGTCACCGAAAAGTGAGCCGGAGGACAAATAGGACATAGAAACGAAGAACATGGATCGAATCGGCGTAGCGGGAGCAACGCAATTGCTGAGAATCCCAGTGAATGGTGCCACTGCCGGTCTTGGTGTAACTTGAGCCGGACACGCAAAGCTCAAGCATACGGAAAACACTCTATTGCTCGAGCGGAGAAGCTTCCTCTCTAGCTTGAGGCTCGTTCTTTTGTGAACCGCAACCTAGAGATCGCAGAGAACAAGCCTAACTAGAAGTTAAATGAATCGTGATCATCCATCCTCTCCCAAGGTTCACTGTCAGGATCCGGAAGACTTTGACCACAGGCGAGTCGACTCATGAATTATGATTGTGTCTGAACAAACAGAGGGAAAAGAACAAAAAGAAGGATGAGATTCGGAGCAAAAATGACAGGGAAGACTTTGTATCTACGGACGAGCAACACAGAACTGAGAAAGGCATTTGACCAAAATGATCACGCCGACATGGGTCTTGCCCCCAAAGTCCAGCAGCCGTGCATCCGCTCCACCGTCTCGCAGCCGCCGATGGGCTGATGTAAGTCTCGGGCATCGTCGACAAGCACTAACGGGTGCTCGGCGCGTATCGCCAGCACGCCCCCCACCGAATGCGCTCTCCCAAAATATTTGGAAGACGCGTGAAACGGAAAGGAGACACGAAATTTCCGCCCAAAGAAAACGGAAATGTAAAAGGGACGCACCTCGCCCGCATCCGCTTCGATCGCGCCCAGGCCAAATTCTCCTTTCGCGTGAGCACCGCGGGGACGCAGAAGTTGCGCCGATGAGCAATACATCACCACGATGGGTATGCGGGGCAGGAAGGGAAGGAGAGACAAGGGAAAAGGATATGATGGAATCCCGTCCGAAGAAAAGCAGAAGAACGAAATGTAAAAGAAACGCACCTCATCCCCGTCCCGCCCATCCGCTTTGATCGTGCTCTGGTCAATTTCACCCTTCGCATCGGCACCTGGAGACGTCGTGCCTACGAGGAGAAGGTCAACGCCATGGGTATCACCCGCAGCTGCCCCATCCATCCATCCCACGCACCACCGTGGGGTACAAGCGTGGTGTGCCAGCGCCACGTACAGGAGCCGATGCCTGCAAGCCGATACTAAAACGTAGGGACGCGCCCTGAGGTCCAAGACTAGCCCCCGCGCCCCATGCCGAATGCGGCGGTGGATAGGCATCAAATCTACGAGGGAGTGGGTCAGGGTCGCCCGACGAGATCCAGAAAGGTAAGAAGGGAGCGAAGGACGGGGGTAGAACGGAATGCAGAGGGATGAAGGATGAAGACATGCAGCGGGGAAGAGATTGGGAATGAGAACGAATAAGGAATCGCCAAACACGACTCAGACTCGATCTCTTCCTCCTTTCACCTCCCGTCCACCACCATAGCGCAGAATTACTGCACGCCCACCGCGCTGGCAGCGCATCGTGCCCGGGGATCTACAACGCCAGCTCGACAGCATGTGATCTGGAGAGAAGGCGAGAGATACGAGGGAGGAGCGGAACAATGCCAGTCTGGGGACAAGAACGACGCGGATGGAGGCGCCGACTCGTGAGTTGGAGAGGGACAAGAAAGGGGAGAAAAATTCACCCGCCCGAGTGTAGGATGGGTGCCTGGGAAGGACGACTACGCCAGAGAGCCATGGACAAAGAACGACGGATGTATTCGACAGACTGCTGGGTTGCAATAATAAGACAGGCGAGTAGACGGGTGTTGTGGCAAGAAGCAACACGAGTGTTTGGCCGTGACATCCAAACCAATCGGCGTTAACATGGTGACTCCGTGGGAACGGAATCACGCGTGTCACTGTTGTGACAAACGTGACGATCTCTCCTCGACCAGAACTCTCAGTCGTCTGTTGCTCTAACCTGCAGCTCGTTTAGACCCCTCTCTGTCATTTGTTTCTCCGTGGTCATGCTCACCTTTGCGTCCACCAAAGAATCCTGGTTGGGTTCGTGGATGCCTCAGTTGACGCCATCTTTCCGGTGCAAGTACTGCACTTTACTTGTCAGTCAGTGAGTCAACAATAGATCTCAAGGATGCTGGTTGTGTCGAGTATCGCCAGCCTGGGTTCCTACTCTCACTCCCCGAATGGCTGTCTGTTTCTCCAGTTCTCTGACCGCACCAACTTTCATGCGGATTTGGAAGAGTTGTGAATCGCCATATCGATCCATCCTCTCGTGTCCATTCTTCTTAGGCAACGCACATCATTGATCAGCGCAGAAGTTTTATCATCATCGTTCACGCCTCGGTAAAGGCTGGATAAGAACCAGAGAGGGCGTTTTTTCTCTTCGGAACTTTCCTTTCTCCCCCTGTGCTTTTGGCCATTCTTTTTTGCCATGTTTCAAGCGGTGCTGTTCATTCTCCTTGCCAATCAAGGATTCTCAGGCTTGCCTGACGTCCAAGCAACTTCATTCAGCCAGATTGATGCAGAGTTAGTGGATCTTTCGGCTGATCATTCAGCGAATACTCATAACCGCTGCTAGAGACTTCTACCCATCGAACCTGACCGACCTCACAGGGAACGGACCAGGCCATCAGCCTCTTCCGGCGATCTCGCATTCAACTGGCACGACGTCAACAATAGCGGCGACAACAACACCGTCGAGACGATCATATGGAAACTTACGGACGGTGGGAATACGTCGCCGGCTGAAAATGTGGTTCTTCTTCCTCGTTATACATTTGAAAATGTTCTAATATCTTGACAGTTCGCAGGTTAATATTTAATCGAGGCACTTGCGGTGCAGTTCAACACCACGCACTTCAAGGAAAATGCGTCCTCTACGCTATGGATTGCGGTCTTCCCATGCGTAACCACGAGTCCTGCCCGGATTTAGTATCTTACGCGCACAAAACGTTCTGGGATTCTATCCCTTTTCATCGAGGGACCGTTGGATCGAAAACTTCTCCCCGTCTTCGAAAAATTGCGTCTCCACAGGCTGAATCTTTTGTTGCCGAATCCTTCTTCTCAATGGGCCTAGTCGACATTGAATCACCCCCTTTTTCTATCCATCACGTACTTGGAGCATTACGGCTGAGATCACTGATCCTGACTTGCGTCCCTGCCCGCACTTATGCATTTGTGTCTTACGAGCGAACTGTTCGCAGATATCCTGTAGCCTGGTATCTCCCAATTTCTCCGACTTGTGGTTGCAGTCGTTGACTTTTGGGGTCCATCCGAAGCAAGTAGCGCATCTGAATTTGCGCAGAGTCTCACTATTATCGATCCACGAATAGTTGTGATGGCGGTGGCGGACTTTAGGAATGATTGGCAAACAGCCGCACGATGCGGCAAGGAGTTCTGGTCGCGCGCAGAAGCATTCGTCGCACGGAAGCGCAACGGTGAAATTGAGGGTTAGTATCTTTTCCGATCCTGTCGCTAAATTGTCCTTCAGGTAATTCCTATTTTCTTGGCGAATTAATGTACTGGAGAGAATGGCAGCGACCTGGCCCTTCCACTGCACAATATGTGCATGCGTTGTTGCGTCTCAGATACACAATCGTCCGGAGTCCTTCCCATCATGAATTATTTCTCATCGTAGAATTGTTGCCGTCACCACCTCTGACGCCATGACACGCAGCGTCCCGGGTGGCTCCTTTCGTACCTAAACAACATCGCCAAGACAACCACGTCCCACTTTTCCCGGAAATCGTGTGCGCTTGTGATACTTGCTCAAAGAAAACGGGTCCGTTTTATCGAGATATTTTCGTCTTCTCTTCCTGTTTGCGGAAGGACCGTATCTGAGCCGTTCGGGACGCTGAAATCAAAATTCAATCTTACGTAAAAGCTTTTCTTTCGGATGATTGTTTGTGGAAGTGGTTTACGGAAGTAACTTTGATTTCAAAAATCCGATCACACAGCCTTTCGGCTGTGCGAGTCTTTTCGGTTTTGCGTCTACTAGCCTTGGAGGTTCTCGTTCCTCCGTTGCGTACACCCACAGTCCCCCCTAAAGCAATCTAGTGTCGACCACCATGCACCACTGCCTCCAGATTTACGAAATCGTGGACTTGATCGTCGCTCAGCTCGAACCTCAGACATGCTGGCAGGCTAGCTGCCTCGCAGCTCTTGCGCGTACATGCACAACTTTCCACAGCTCTGCGCTTGACAGGTTGTGGAAAGAGCAAAAGAATATCCTGAACTTGATTCGATGTATGCCTGAAGATCTTTGGGAGACTACAGATGTCGACGGAGACATTACTCTTGTAAGAACTGCATATTACTCGTGTTTGGCTGTGAAATAACCCATATAATACTCAGACACCTCGCCGGGCCCTCGTTGTCTCTGATTGGGACCGGGTCTTAACATATGCCCATCGCATCAAAATTCTATTCTGTTGCGACTCTACTAGTACCCGCGCAAATGGTACTGGCAATCCGACAATGTTTGGGATTTATTCCACTCTCCAGCGGGGCGAAGTTCCAGGCGATTTCTTACTCCCCAACTTAGAACAGTTGTCGTGGTATCACCGCGAGGCGACCGATTCCTCGTTTATCGCCCTGTTCCTTGGACCGCGCATCACGTCAATTCGTTTGCGTGATCAGTCGGATGGCCACTGTCCTGCCCTTGGTACGCTGCTGGAGAGGCGTCTGGACCTACTCTCCGTGACGATCCATGGTGTCGACTGGGAGTCGCCCTACTCAGAGCGCACGCAGCTGTATTCCTTCGTTCGCACTCTGCCCCGCGTGGAGTTCCTCGACGTCCGGACCATGGATTGCGAAACTTTGAGTCATCTCGGCCAACTCGCACCCCTCAAAACCCTCCGCGTCCTTTTCCTCGCTCGCTGTCGATCGATGGCATCCCCGACCGAAGCATGTTTGCCAGCCTCCGCGTTGCGAGAATACACGACAGGGGTCTAGACATTTCAGCGTCGATTGCGTTCCTGCGGACGTGGAATAATCCTCGAATCACGTCGTTCGAGGCGTGCTTCCGCAGTGCAGCGCTTGAAAATGCTTGGGTGCTTTACGAAACGCTTGCAGCGCATTGCGTGCATGAGTACCTTGATGAACTGGTGGTCGATATTTATTCGGGGGGCAGCACAGATATCATTCCACACCCTGGCTATTTCTTTCGGCCGTTATTCAGCTTCACCCAGCTCCGATCTGTAGAGCTCCAAGTTCCTGGCGGTTATGACCTTGACGATGAGATAATATCTGACCTGGCACGCTCCTGGTGCAATATAGAGGAGCTCCAGCTCAGGTCGCCTGCCGTACATCAGCCTCCCGCATGCACCCTCTTGTCTCTCGAGGCTTTTGCTCGACATTGTCCTCGGCTTCAGCTGCTTAGCATAACTTTGGATGCCACAATAGTACCAGAGACAGATCTAGAGGGTACCTCTATACAGTGTGTCCGTCAAGACACACTCACCTCCTTGGATGTTGGATACTCCCGAATTTCTGACCCCAACTCAGTTGCGACATTTATATCATCCAATTTTGGGAACTTGAGGTCCCTCACATCCCGTCTGAGCGAGGGTGATGGACGGGTGCATCGTCGGGGCTGGCAGGAAGTTGCGCTTTTCTTCTGGATACTCCTCCAGGATCGTAAGGGGCAATAACTTCTGTCGGGCCGAATGCATTCATTTGTCGCTTTTTTTAACTTCGAAACCTAGAGTGTGGTTTCTAGAGGAACTACAACGGCTGCCGAATCTACCCAAAATTCTTGGAGACTTGGTACCACTGCATCCCTCATCTAAAGCATCGTGTCTCCACTCGGCCTGTATACGCCACGACGCGTCACGATTCGTTATCTGGCCCCGCATTAATCATTACTTCACGCATCGATATATCAGTCAACAAGAGCGCGCTGGGGGGCTTCGGGCCCCAGTGCTTCGCCTGAATATGAACAGAAAAGATTACTCCTTGAGGCTTGGATCCGCCAATTGAAAATTCGTGTTGAAAACTTCACGGGAGGTCCCGTTCAGTGGCTAGAGCGCTGATAGCGGAGTTTGAAAAGGAGTTTGATGATGAGGGTTGAACGAGTGTAATAAACTCACGTCGCGACGCTGAACTTGCGTATCCTGATCTTGGTCGTGATATCAGACTCCCCGGATGCAGTGATAGGTACAGGATGTGGAACCATCCCCCTAGATTCAATCTATTCGAGCGTGCGCTAGCATCTGGAAAGACATTTCAGCTCTGTCTTTCACCTGCGCGGGAGGCTATGGTTATAGGTGCCGTGCGTTTGCGCTTATGCTTCTGTCCGCGTCTGTATTGCTTATTACGCCTGCATTTGTGTTTGCATTTTGCGTCATGTGCTTGCGCCTACAGCCTACTTTCATTGGCATTGTGCGGTATGTGTTTGTGCATGGTCTACGTTCATGCCATGCGCGTGGTTTGCGGCATTGTGGGGACGACCCACTTTGAAAAATGTTTAATTATATATATGATATAGTAGTCGCTTCTCCGTCATCGTCGAGATTGATATCTGCCCCAATACTTTCTCTCGTCGCTCTGGCACTTGAGGCGCTTACTCGAATCCTGGGACTCTGTATACTCCTTGCCAAATTTATTCTGAGTCTTCATACCGTAGCTTGGACTTTCGACCGAGCCCTAGACAGATTCGTATGATAGTAGGATTACGGTACTTGTTCTATCTTCGTAGGATCCGGATTAGGAATCGTGAAGTCTATAGGATCCCGATGTGGGCATCTATTCTTCGCCGGATTACTATTATCAGACAGAAATGGTCGTCGCAATGCAAAGTACTCCCATCTTCCTGAATATCTTCTCGTTCCAACTCTAGGCTACGAGAGGCGACACGCGAGGATGAACGCTAATAGTCGTCGTTATGAGCATTCGGCTTGAAAATTGGAATGGACTCACACGCAGTGCAGATGCCTGCTTCGCATTCAACTGAAAAGGAATGAGGTAGGTGAAGAGGGCCTTCTATTATGCGCATAACTTTCCTTGAGTATTCGTCTCCACCTTCTTCCCCTTCGACGGACGCCTTTCAGGTACTCGGTCAGTTAATTTGACTGGTTTGTAGTCGGTATTGGTAGCGATCAAAGGAATGACGCACTTTTGCTTCTGCTCTAGCCTGCTTAAGCTCCGCCTCCACCTGCGCCTTGGCCTGTCTCAAGGCGACGACACGGTCATCAGCATCTCAAGCCTGCATACCTTTATACTCTAAACCTCCGCCGCTCCGCTCGCGCCGCCGCGGCAAAGCCTGTAATGGTGGATTTGTCCACACGTCGTCCCCAGCCCAATACCGCGACATTGACGCGCTGCAGTTCAGGCAAGTCAATGTTGAGGGCTCGGATGTGGGGGTGGCTTACCCAGAACAGCACACACAGAACACGCTCGTCGACGTGTGGAGGTGGTGGCGGGAAGGAAAAAGATTGTGCAGTCACTGTCACCATCACATTGACTCGCTACGCCAATCCTACGAACTATTCTGATCTTACGAACATTGCTGCTAATCCTACGAATGTTTGACGTCTCCATCTGGATCCTATAACCTTGGCATGAGAATCCTACGCAGATCTCGCATGTGTTACAATCCTACTATCATATTCATCTGTATAATACTCCTTTCGACCCGCGTCTTCACCGTGATTCATTTACGCATGTGCATGACCATGCAACCACAGGCTATGTCTGAATCTCCGTGAGCTTTCGATTTCCTCCTCTTGTGAATGCCGCTGTTCATATCCGATTTTTTCACGCGAGACAGACGCGACCAACAGGTGATCTGTGATCGCGAGTCTTCCGTTGCTTGTCACCGCGAGAGAAAATGCGACCAACTCGAAGCACACTTTCAGTCTCGGGACCTATCACCTCGGAGAACTTCAAACAAAATCGCAAAGATACAGGTGGCACCGACGAATTCTGCAGCAACTAGTACGGCGCCAACAGTCACGACACGACGAACCAAAAAAGCATGTCCCATACAAAATACATCAGACAAACGCGCCGACATGAGCGGGGAACTTACCAGGGCGACATTGATGGTTGCAAAATGACAGGAATCGCGGCGAATACATTTAAGGATACACCGCTCCCCTTTTCCGGGAGGCACATGGGTGATGAATTCTGCCGATATGTCTAAGGTTGCGAAGCGGGGTGAGATGCTTGTTTAGTTTTTATTTGGGCCGGCGGGGTGTCGTATGGATCTATGACAAAATTGATTCTGGAATGTTAGTCTTCCATCCAAAGTTTAAAAGTACGACCAACCAAGCGAAATGAATATTCGCCAGGCAAAGGCCTGTTTTACTTTCCTGTCCGAGCTTGTAGTCACTAGGTTATCCAGCGACAGAACTACACCTCTGCTCGCGTGTGGTGCACGGTGCACGGCAGCCATCGATCCCTCGTAATCGAAATATCTTCCATGTTGCAAACCGGGGTTCGACTCCCCGCACCCGAGTGCCCGTAACCTGTGTGAATCTTTTATTCCGGTTGGCTAGAGTTGGCTTGAATGGATCTCCCACGCCGGAAAGAGAAGTGGTTTCCCCTGCTCGCTTTAGGTCGCTTTGAATGCATCGCCTACATTCAATATTTTTTAAGGTTATTAGTCTCTCACAACCTGAGTTCAAAACTATGACAAACCGCACTCAGTTATTCAATTACTGAACTACATATACCTCTGCTCGGGTGTGGTGGGCGGTGCACGGTAGCTATCAATTGCTCGACGGCCAAATCCTGTATGTTGCAAACCGGGGTTCAATTCCCCGCACCCGAATGCCCATAACCTGTTGGAATCTTTTTATTCGTTTGCTAGAGTTGGTTTGAATTCATGTTGCATGCCAGATGAGTTAGTTTTCCCCGGTGGCTTTGGGTCATGTTGAAGAAATTTTCCTCATTGCACATCTTTGAAGGGAGCGTAAAACTAGGACAAACCGACGAAAATGGCTCGGACCTTGCTCGTACCTTGATTTCAACTCGGGCGCGATTGATAGGAGTCGCGGCGTTCCGTGTAGGTAAATCTAGGAATTTCACTAGCTGGGACGACCAGGAAATATACCGCCATCAAAATTTACAGAACGCGCCTCATTTTGGAGGTTTTATAGCGGTTATTATATTTATTCGAACACTTCCAGAGGAGTTAACATAAATAATGAGGGTCCGGCGCAAGTGTCATTATTTCCAACGCTCAAGCACCCTCATTACATCGCTTGGAATTTTGGCCGGCGCCAGATAATAACAGGACGCTGAGAATCTCTGTGACTGGGTCATATTGATGATAAAGACAGACGAACCTTCGACCTCCCCATTACGCTTGTGCGAAAGAAATTCTTCGGCACGCGTCCACATATCTTTGTGGCCTCGAATACCACAAAACCAGTCCTCTATAAAATGATCGGCCAAAATCACCACCCGGGGGTCGCCAAGAACCCAGCGCTCAGCGAACTCGATAGCCTCCAAATCGAACCTCAAATAAACCACCAGAACCTCAAGCTGCGGGTAGTTCTCCAAGATCGAGGTCGAGAAATCTGGGTGGGCGATGGCCAGATGAGTGAGTTGACGCAGTGGCTGCAATTGGGGGAACACTGGGATTGCCTTGCCCCAGATTCCATCCGAAAGCTGAAGATGGCTAACATTCTGGAAGAAAGGGAGGCTGAAGTCCACGAGGTGCATCTCCGCATGCACAACCATCCTGAGGTGGTGGGGACGCATGTCAGAGAGCATTGGGCGGAAGATCTCCCAGCTGCCAGCGACCACAAGATCAACGACGCCGGAACAAACGCGTATTAGCTTCTCCAGCTCGGCGCCGGTCCAATGATCCTCTCTCGGGGACCAGCTGATCGCCCAGAGGAACATGTGTCGTACGGCTTTGGGGAAGAAATCTGCTGGCTTTGTCTCGATCGCACGTAGAATCGCTACGTCGGCCGTGTGCTTCTGATCTAGGCTTAGGACCTGGACTGTTGTATATAGCATAGGTTCAAGCCTAAAATTATTGAGCACTAACTACTTTAACGATGCAAGAAAACGTGCTCGAGGAGAAATCTGCGTGCAACACGAAGGAGAGTCGGGACAAATTCTGGGTACATGACCGCCACAGTTGCGAAGATCTTCAGCTCTAGTTCCTGAGGAAACTGAAAGCTTATGTCCGGGTTCACAGAGCTAGTAGGCGGCATTGACTGGACGACTGAGACAGACAGAAATGATTTACCGTCACAACAATGGCGTTTCTTTAATACGATTTTCGTTCAGTTGAACTTACCCCATGTATGCTTATTTCCATCTACCTGTTCTCATACTTAGTGCTGCGGCTTCGGGTGCCCATCATTTCTCCGACGTTGCACATCTTTGAACTGCGCACTGCGGACTTGTCAACCCACGTATTAATAGCGTGCATGAGGGTTGAACCATGATACACCCTTGCAACCTTGCTTGTCGACGCAGTACTCGCACTTCGTCTCAATTTGCAACTCACCTTTGGTTAGCCATGTGCTCCTCAGCATATAAAATATTTGCCCAAACCGCAGATTCTCGTAGGAAATTTCTCGCTGCGCCGCAGGGACAGTAGTATCAATCTCATATCAATGTCAGTGTCAATGTCACCTGGCGAGCGTTGAAGGTACGGGAGCATTGATATCATACCGACAACACTCTCACAGCTCATCCCACGTCAACGGCGGCCGCAGCTAATTGAGATTCTCTCACCAAGGCACTCGTTGACTATGTACACGCTTGATTGACGCTCCGGATATTAATCAATCGTAACGTCAATCTCCTGCGCACTTAGCATGAATCCAGGCACCCGGCGGCACACTCGTAACTCGTTCCCAACACGGACGTACGTACATTGAGCGCAAAACGTAGATCTCAATCCGCATGGATTGAGATGGTTCGAATACTTCAGGATACGCCTATCAGTATTGCCACCAGTCCTAGGGAAAGAAGAAATTTCTCGCAGAATAATGCGCGCATACTACATAGAGTTAAGCTCAAGCGAGAGCGAGAATTTACCGCATATGCAACTGGAGATGAACCGTGAGAGCGGAAGACCTGGCTGCAGAGATATAATGAACAACGATGTCGGCGGCGCGACGCGCAAATTAAACGGATGTCGGCGTGTAGCGCGTACACTGCCATTGAACGTGGTGTGGCCACGGTCGCGTTCGGCCTGTTTTAGTCAACTGTTCTGCGGTTTTTCAAAATTGGAGGTGCCTTGGAGGGGGCAGGGTGAAAGTGACGATGTGACGTTGCACTGACGTTTGACTGACGCTGTGAGGTTTCTCAATTGATGCAGATCGGCAGTTGATTGACGCATACTGTCACACTGGCGCAATGTCGCATTTAACTGGTCATATCGTAGGATTCCGTATTTGACGCACGCGTTCATTGCCACAAAAACCATCACCATTCTACAGCAACTATGCGCTGGTTCCCTATACCACTCTTAGAGGCCTTCAGTGCTGCGGGAGATCAGCGCCGTGAATATTATATCTCGGTGCTCACCAATTCCTCCATTGTTCATACCTCCGTTCCACACATGGAATCAGCGTGCCTTGCTTTTGATGGCATTCTACCTAACCTATGACAAGCATCTCGTCTCACAACCTGTGCAAGCGCGGATGAGCATTCTGTAATTGGTGTTTCTGTCTCTATCAAAGGTCGAGTTGAAACAAAATCAAGCACACAACATTGTTTGAACGCGACTTCGGTGTTTATTGCCTCGTTGCCTTAGCTGACTTCTGATCTGGATTACAGTAAGATTCGGGATGGTGGCTCCCTACTGTAAACAATTCCAGAACTGAAGACTGTTGTGTGAATAACTTGGTCCAGATTTTGTAACGGACGTGACAGTCACTCCGTCCCCGCCTCGCATATTATTTTCTTTTCTCTTATTTTCGTTGCTAACCACATTCCTTTTATTTCTAGTTCCTTTGACACGTTCGTCGCGTCCCAACATTCCTTCAATTCCGTTTCCGTTCGTGGAGTGCATCATTGATGAGATCATAATTAGCACTGCCATCCCCTACCAGTATATAAAGCCGCTGTCATATTTACGGTTCTTGGGGGTGAATCTTACACTTACAACAGTCATTTGTGTTTGCTTTGCCCAATCTCTCGTGTGGCGGATCTCGCTTCCCCGCGCATCCGTCACAGATTTCAACACGGCGTTTGCAGAATAATTTCACTCAATAATCCTCGGTAGATGTGTCAGTCAACTTCAGTGGAATACTGAGGCAGAGTGGCTGTACAGTGACGCAGAGCGACGCAGCGTTGACGTTGGCCGGTGCACACATCAGTGGAGGATGAAAGCTGCCAGAAATTGAGTTCCTAGGATGATAAGCATTCAATTTGATTATAACGAACCAAAACGATACCATTTGTGGAGCTGAACCATGGAAGGTTTTTGTGGCTATCTGGACAGAAAAATGTTGATGATGTAAAGGATGACCTTCCGGTTGTTTGATGAATTGCAGGACATACAAGCAACCTCTAATGGAGCGTTTTGACAGCTTGCGTTAAAAATTTCGGTTCAGGGCTGCTCTAAGCAAGTTTCCTTAGCTGTGGACACTCTCCCTACAATTTTCTCACCATATTCAAGGTTTCTTGTTTCATACCTCACAAAATATCGTGCTTCAGACCAAATTCAACCCAAGTTTAACGGTGAAAATAGATTTTTTCCTGTTCAACAACAGATTTGCTCAAAAAATTTTCTCAGATGATTCCTAAGTCATCCTAATGGGTATTCTACATGCCTTTCAACCCCTGGATTATTTCCAGTGGTTGACGAAGTTTTGGGGGTTGTCACGCAGCTGCGGACCCATTGACGAATTGACGAAATGATATTTCGGGTCACGCGTCACACCCCTTGACGAATTGAATTTAATAGTACAGTCACTGCATTCAGACCCCCCCATAGGCACAGATGTGCCCACCTTCACCGATCTCCGCCTATGGACTGCCCACCCAAGCCGACGTTGGTCTACCCTAATAGGCGTCGGCCGACGTTGGTCTAGCATCCCTACCGAGGCAAAGCCTGCCCACCTTGGTAGATCTTTGCCGACAGTGGTGTGTCTATCTTGGCCAACCTTGGTCAACCTTGGCCGACCTGGGTCTAGGTTGGTGTTGGTTGGAATGGCTGGATGGGTACAAACCATGTCAGATTTTGAATTTGGCTAACTAGGCTTAGCTAGGCTCATCGGCCCACGTGAGTCTATGTGTGCCTAATCCAGTGGGAATACCTAGACCAACCTCAGCAGGGATGGGCAGATGGATGGGCAAGGGTCGGCACACTGGTCTGCCCACACATCTGCCTATCAGGATCCGGCAAACCTGTGCCTACGGGGGGGTCTGAACGCAGTGAGTACTTTGAATGGAACTTGTTCCTTGTCGACCAGTGGTGCAGCAGGGTTTAAACCAAAATATGTTGATAGGGGAATGTTGAGGTCAACCATGGAACATTTTCTGACCATTGGTAACAGAAAACATCGAGAGTGTGGCAGTCAGAGTGCAGAGAGATGTTGCAGCAACGGTGCCCAAGTACGATCTTGAGATCACAAAAACAGACATTTGAGGAAAAATAACAAGCCGCGACAGTACAACATCCAATTGATGATACGGCGGCATGAATGTTTTCAACATAATTTGAATGGAATTCTTACTTGGGGTGTTCAGGTAGCAACACAACAGGTCTATAGCGGGGCTGCGTACTACCTTGGATATTCAACCATAGAGAGTTGGTGTGCATTGGGAAAGAAGATTGGAGAGTGTGAAAGGCTGGCCATGGCGGCGAGAGTGGTGAGAGATACATAGAGATTGACACAGTTGGGGGATGAGTACAGGAATAAAAATACCGGAGGCCCATACAGTGGTGCCCCAAAGGTCCGGCAGAGCGACGTGGAGCAACGCAACACCGGCGGAGAGTGGCGCAATAGCGGCGCACACGAAGTTGAAAGTGATGTTGAACTGACGCAAGTCGGTCACTGACGCTATGCCACGGCGCATTACCGGCGCTGACTGACGTGAACCAGAAGCGTAACTGAAGTTGCGAGTGGCGGCGCACACGAAGTTGAAAGTGATGTTGAACTGACGCAAGTCGGTCACTGACGCTATGCCACGGCGCAGTACCGGTGCTGACTGACGTGAACCAGAAGCGTAACTGAAGTCGCGAGTGGCCGAATTCACGCGGACTGCCGCAGGCTTGACGCTGAAATTTGACGCATGCGTCAGTTGTGGCGCATGTGACGCATGACTGACGCTGCACGGATTCTAGTCAACGACTTTAAACACCCTCAACGCTGACAATCTGCATATGTTATTGCTGTAAACGATGTACTAATGTACTAATGACCCACTTAGATGCCCGCGGGATATCAGACCTCAAGGATGGCGGCAAAAGTAAGTTCAACCACTAACGCAAAATTCAACTGACATAGACTGACGCTGCATGCGTCAAACGTTAGTGCTGCGTCAAAATCTCCTTGCCTATTCAAAGCGAGCTGGAGGGACGACAGACTTCTTATAAAATACTGGACTATACTCCCCCGCCTCGACTCTGTCGTCACGACCGACACCGGCCTAAACATAAATTGCGCGCCTAGTAACGGCAACAACGACTCACCCAATCCCAATCCTCTCCGAAAAGCGCGGCAAGATCATGCACCTGCCTCACAAGCGCGTCCTGGAACCCAGCCAGCATGATCTCCCCGCCAAGCAGGTGCTCCGCCACCCGCAGGCACCGGAGCCTCCAAGGCTGCTCGCCGCTCTGGCGCAAGTACTGCATTAGTATTGCCAGTGACGACGACCATGGAGGCAGGCACTGACTCATCTCCTTGTTGCACAGAAGCGACGGCCGCGAGCCCCAGTCAACAATGAGATATTCTGAGCCGTGGCGCGAGTTGGCGACGGAAGCCAGATCGCCACAAATTGCAGGATTGGAAAAACCTGGTTCTGGGGCCGGGAGTCGTTGTCGCGTGGTATTTCAAGTTCTAGAATGGCGGCGTGTGATGCAATAGAATCAGCCTTGAGAGAAAGAGCCGGAGCGGTCGGACAGGCGAGAAAGATGTTTCTCACACAGGGTATTCAATTGTGAGCTGCTTCAAGTTCGAGGAACTGTTCCCGGCATCACTGATTCGGACATACATGCCCCAGCGCAGGAAAATAAAATCCGGGGAGTGATGTTCGCGCTGAAGAACGAACGCGGTATGAGACGTTCGATCGAGCAGAATAGCAGAATCCTAGACCAGCAACGGATATTAATGACCAGGACCGAGGTCCAAGGAGCAGGGAAGAGTGGGGAGAACCAATTACAAGGTCCCGCGAAGACATGGATGTGAAAGGTCCAAGTTCGTAGACTCGGAAATGTCTTCAACTTGCAAACGAGCGCGAGTTTCAAAGATCTTTGCGAAAGGACGATTCGAGGGTTCTTCAACAGTTCTTGCTAACATGACAGTCAAAGGCCAACAAGATGGATTCATAGACTCTGGCAAGTTTCTGATTCGAAGCTCAGATGACCAGACGTGAGGATTTTGAAGGCGCTGAATTAGAAGATGAAAGCTCGGAGCATTGGATTGATTATTGGTGTTCGTCGGTGTAGATGGGCTTTGGGCTTGGGAATTAAAAATTACGGCGTGTGGACTAGATCTTGATCGTCATTCTCACCAAGATTATCTTGAGCTCTCTTGTTCCCCTCTGGGCTGGAAACAAGTAGCTCCCAGGTGGCGAGTACTCGATGAGTTGTTGACTGGACTTCTCCAATTGCTCTTTAGGAGCCAAGCATCTGGATCAGAAAGAAATCAATAACCGCTACGTATCATCACAGGCATCGAGAACATTAAACCCGCTAACTAATTAGTTAGTGACCTCCCACAAGTAATGCATAGGTGTTGATTTATTCCCATCCACTGTAGATGGGATAGATCAACACTTATGTCTACATGCTCAAGCTTCCGCCGACTTCTCATGCACAGAAGACGAGTTCTTCCCCTCCACCGCATCGTGATGCACATGAACCGCTTCGACACCGTCATCCTCGTATGTCATAAACTTTTCCTCGTCGACTTTCCGGTACAGGATCCAGAAGATGGTGGTCTGGATGAACAGGGCGATGGCTGGGCCGATGTAGACCCACTGGTGGTGAAGGTGCACGTCAGCGTCATATCGGCAGAGGAAGAGCAAGAACAAGGAACTTACCACCAGCTTCGGGTCCTCTGTAAACGGCGTGAGAATCTCCGCCAGGGCCGAGGACAGCGCGCTCATGAAAAGACATATAGAGAACACCGCGGCTTTCATGTTCGGCGGGGCGCGCGCATACGCCATCTCGTACGAGGTGACATTGACGAACAGCTCGGATATGGCCGTTATAGCAACGTTGACGAGCTGAACCCAGATGGAGATCTTCGACACGAGCGCGTTGCCGTCCGCATCGACGCACGTCGAGGCCTGGTACCCGCACGGGCTGGTGCGGTACACGTACAGCTGGACGATGCCGCCGGCGAGGCCGCCCGCCGCGCAGAGGAACATGCCAAAGGTCATGCGGCGGATCGGTCCACACTTGATGCCCAGCTTCTCGAGGCCGGGGTAGACAACGTACGCGACGATGGGGGTGAAGACAATGATGGTGAGGGAGTTGAAGTTGTTGAGCAGATCGTTGGGGGCACCGTTGCTGATCATGGCGGCGCCCTGATTGGAGCCCAGGGGCCCAATGCCGCCGTCATTGAGCTGGTAGAGCGGGATGTAGAGGAAGATGGCGCAGGCTGTCAGGGTGCGCTTGATGTCCGAGACCAGCTTATCCGAGTGGTTGACCGGGAGCCCCTCGGCAGCCAGCTGGGCAGGGCGGACCTTGCCCCAGAAATCCTTGGCCCACGGGTTGAACTTGTTCTTCTTGAGGGCGAGCCACATGACTTTGAAGAAGGTGGTCAGCTCGGAGCCCTGGGGAGGCTTCCGCACCATCCTCTTCCGCAGACCTAAGAAGATGATGGGCACGACGAAGTAGATGATGGTCGGCAGCAGGAATGCCAGCCAGAAGCCAACGAACTTCTCGGCGTAGGTCGAGGCGATAGCGTAGAAGGCGCCAATGTTGATGAAGCCGTAGTAGATGGTCATGATGCGCTGGATGGTCATCTGGGGGTCGACGATCACGCGTTCGCCTTTCTTGGTCGTCGTAACATAGGGCCTCTGGTGGGTGTATTGGTCAGCACAGTGGGAGCCACGTTGGGCTTGAATATGCCAGCACCTAGTGGGGTTGCATCGTTGGTCTCGGGAATCCTGACGGAAAAAGAACGACGGTACCTATTGCGAGAATCCAGTAGCCAATGTGGAAAGGAGCCACGCCTTTACCTGCCTTGAGCACCGACGGCGCCGCACCGCCCGTCATAATGGCGTGGCCGACGAAGCCGACGAGAATTCCGAAGATTATGGTCCGATAGCGACCCAGCCGTGTGTCGGCGATCCACCCACCAAAAATGGGGACGACATAGGCGACGAAGCGGAAGGCGGTTGTCTGTTTCGGTGTTCATGTCAGCAGTTTGTGACGGGATCGCATGCAATCAACTGACCACACCGCTCGCATATTGCAGCCCCTTCCCCAGAGCTCCAGCGTGCTGGTTGAGGCCCGGCGCCTTTCCTGAGCTGCTGCCCGGCGGGAGCGGGAATTCGATGAAGTTGCTGATGACACCGGTGGTAGCGTAGTACGAGGCACGCTCAGCCAATTCGGCGGTGCAGAGGAGGTAGGCGATCCAGGTGATCGGCCCAACCACCTTACGCAGGATGGCAGCTTCCTCGCTGGTCGGGGGCGGGTACAGCTCAGTGTCCTCCAGCTCGGGAATGGCGACCTCGGTGCCTGGCTCAGGGTGCACAGCAGGTGGCTGCTCCTTGGGAACCAGGATAACCGCGTTTCGGTGGACATTCTGCTCATCCTTTGGTGTAATGGGAGAGAGAGACGCAAGTCGCAATTCGAAGCATATGCCTCGACATTTGACTGGGAGGACTGACGTGGGACAAGGAAGATAACGAGCCGCCTGACCGTCCTCTCCGGTCATGTGCGTCCTCCCCATTGGCCAGAAAATTCACGCCATGCCTGCACATTGTCGAGAAGTGTACCATCCATTCTGGAGGGATAAGACAGAGATCAGTGATTTTTCTAATAATAGATGCTCGGATCAATTTCTGGTCGGAGTTAGAAAAAATGATACACAGCCCTCCAGAACGCCTGGGGCAATTCGTATAGTAACACCCCCCATCGAGTCACACTTCTTTGTTCACGTCTCCCGCAATTCCTTTCCCTGCTCATCACATATCCCTAGACATCCTTCAAATGGTACACTGGCAAGGTACCTTCAATATACCCGCAAGGTTGCATGCAGTCTTTTTCCGGTTTTTTTTTCTGAGGCGTATTGGCTGAAACATCTTTGGGCGCAGGAGCATTGTCTACTCAAGATCCACTTTCTCTTAGGTGTCTCGTGGGAAGAACTGAGGGCGGTGATCTGTCCTCTGCGCGAAATTCTGGGTGAGGATGGGGTTTCTTTTCAAGATCCTGCCCCGGGCCTCCTTCACCTGATCTTCTGAACAATGTGATCGAGACCATGCGAGTCTTGCTGGACCAGCATCATCCATTTGTGGAACCCCAGGACCTATACAATGTTGCACGATGGCTGAAAGTACTATTATAGGCCCCCCTCTGACAAAAGTCGTGATGGCATGTAAGGAAATCGTGTCCTTTGGGCCAAATTTTCTCGGCACGCAAACTTAGGCTCATCAACATCTTATATACGCCCTCAAATAATTTCAGAATTTTTGAAGCTCTATGTAGAGAGATATACACGCTCCGAGACTGCACCCCGATGTGGTAAAAACTTTTGACGGTGTTTTGGCAGGTCACAAAATTGTCACAAAAAGTACCGTTTGATTTCTCTTGAGCTCTATGGATCTCAGAATGCTGTAAAATTTCATAGGAACATGCAAAGTGCTTATATACAGGTGCCTTATTTTTCTGCAGGCCATTGGTGTGTGAGGGAGGCCGGCATCAGTAAATTTACCACATCAGGGTGCAATGTCATAGGGCGGCATATAATAGTAAGCCCAGTCCATTTCCATTCTCATAGTCGGATGTTTCAACCAATCCAGATATTTGCGGAGGCTCCGATTGCATTGATCTCTCCTTGTTGAAGGATCGTTTGGAGAGCAATGGCTATAACAATGGCAGTGTTGGTTGTATGGAGAAGGAATGGATGGACGGACTGGCAGGAAGGGTGCCTCAGGCGCCTTCACCCAAGATAAAATTCAGTCGGGGGGCGGAGAGCCAGAGAGTCGATAGTCGTCGATAGTTCCGAAGGAATCAAGTCCTTGGGCTGGAACAAATACAGATTTGCACAAGATTTCGAAAATTTGTGTAACAATAAATTTTCAAGAGTCTCAAATGTCAAGGTTACAGTTGGTCAGTGGGGCCGGTCGAGGCAGGGTGCACGGTATGACTAAGTAACTCGACCAAGCATGCGCAGCGCATGGAGGCGAAACGAGCGTTCGCAAGAGATATTTATTGTCTGAGGCTGCGGTATCGGGTATCGGGATGGAATCAATCGGGCAGTCGAAAGGCCCGAAATCACACGCACGCAAGCGCAGGCTGCGCAGCAAATATCACGGGGCATTCATTCAATTTGATTCGCTGTTGATATATATCGAACCCAGTGCTTTGCTTGAAAGCTTTTCGGCTGGATCGATCAGTAATAAAGTGTGCGAGGCCGAAGCCACAGACGACGAGCAGTGTTGGCAAGCGCGCAGCTGATTCGATTCAGAGGAATGAATGTACAGAAAATTCGCTGCCGGAGCTCAAAACATTTCGACTGATTGACGAGTAAAAGCGGGGGAAGAGATGAAAAGTTAAAAGTTAAAACTGGAGATCATGAACCATTTTTTTTTAGTGGCGCCAGCCAAATTCGCATGGTGGAAAGTGAAGTGGCAATAACGAGACGACGACCATTCGGAAATTGGGATTAATCAATCTTTCAAACAGAGTTTGGGGTTGGGTTGGTGCATAGCCTCGGCATTGCAGACCTTATTGCGTATTCTGATTTTTTACCAGCCACCGCGGACAGATGAGGTATGATATTTTTGGCGACCCAAGGGATTTGTGCAATGTGTAGGGTATAAGGCTGAGGCTAGGGCATTCCAGTGCGAGACTTTGACTTTGACTTTGATGGTGTGGATCCAAGCCGCAAGCGAGTGATAAATTAGATTGAAATTCGAGGAACAGACGAAATCGATCGGCACCGGATTGAGACTCTGAGCACGACACGGACGGACGGACTCGGAATCTATATTTTAATTTTAATTTTAACATATTCCAGCCACGGGCACGGGAGTCGTTCAGCTTCAGCGTTTCCACGGTAGGATCCGGACCCGAGTTGTATGCCAGTGTAGCTCAATGGACATGAACGCTACCGAGCCGATAAGTAGTATTTGCGCTTGTTACATCCGAACGCCTACACCTTCCGAGTCCGAGTCCGAATTAGGAAACGCAGAAAAAATGGAGACGTAGTGGAAATAGAGACGATACGAGATGGGAGGGAGAGGGCGCGCAGGCGCGCATAGCAGCGGGGTATACATTGACAAGGAAGTAGGTAGGTAGGTAGGTAGGTAGGTGAATATTCGTGCAAAGATAGACGGCCCGGCCTTGTTGAATAACGAAGAGGGAGACGGAGCGGTGACGAAGCAGGGACAGAGACAGGGAAAGCAAAAGCAAAAGCGGTGTCAGGAGCCAGAGCATTGAAATGGCCTGCCACCCCGGGCCTTCGGTCAATAGCGAACGCAGCGCCAGCACGCCGTGGGCTCGCAAAGAGCACCACTGGATCCAGCGACGGTCGACCCCACTTGCCAGATTCCGACCTCGAACAATAAGCGGCTGCAGTGAAGAGACGACAACGACAGGGCGCGGTGGGGGACGCTGGCGCCTACCCCCAGCCGCAGCC
This sequence comes from Mycena leptocephala, assembly GCA_029378395.1. Classification (NCBI taxonomy): domain Eukaryota; kingdom Fungi; phylum Basidiomycota; class Agaricomycetes; order Agaricales; family Mycenaceae; genus Mycena; species Mycena leptocephala. Next base: position 110,173 of record JARJLF010000450.1, read on the forward strand.
GCAGCCGCAGCCTCGCCCCACCATCCCGAGCGACCCTGCCCCGCCCGCTTCCCACTTCGCTCCCTGCACCCACGAGCGCGAGCTTGACTTCGTTTCCGTCCCCGGAATACCCGTGCGCCCACGCGGGGCACCATACAAGCGCCCTCCTGCGTCTAAGCCCCCCACGCACGTGTGTGAAGTCAGTCTCCCGGGCGAACGCACGACGATGGCAATAATAAACACCAGGTGACGCCAGAATCGAAGCCCTAGATGGGGAGCGAGCGCCGTGCGGGGTGAAGCTGCCGACGACGGATTGGTGACTGGAATCGCGTGGGTAAAGGCGGCGGAGATGGGTATCCGCGGGATGCGCGCACCACGAGTCGTGTTGACGGGCAAGGCAAGATGAGATAGACACGGGAAACGAGCGTGATATGCGCCGGACACAAGGCATTCCCCCGCTGGCAACCCAAGGCGCAGCACCCGCGAGTTCCGTCGTCCCTTCTGTCGAGAGGTGCGCGTTGCCACGTCATTCGACGCCTCGATGATGTGAGCTCCGAGCCTGCGTCGCGCGTGGCTTGTCTTGGTCGAGTACACACGCCGCCGCGGATGTGTGGTATCGTCGTGGATGGTATTACACCGCTGGAAGAAAGAAGGCGGCGCTCTACAGGAGATCGGTGGGTCGGTGACTCGGCGTCGTCTCGAGGAGCGGGATCTGGTATTCCCTCTAGCACTTTGGGCCCGGGCGGGGGAAGGCGGTAACCGCAAGCGGAGGTCAGACGGGCCTGCATTGGGGATAAGGCGAAAACCGAAAGTGGTGGCGAAGGATACGTGGGGCGAGGAGCGACGAAGAGAGACTTGGGGCGGAAGGCGGATTCCGGGTAAGTACGAAAAGGACGAGGCGATTTTGGGACCTGCTAACGATAATGAGCGTGGTAGATACAGATGCGGATGTGGTCGGCGTACCAGGGGAGCGTACATGTGTATAGAGCAGGGGATAGATGGTGCGGCAACGCGCGGGGACGGAGAACATGCTAGACACGTCCCAATGTCATCGCCAAAGCATTCCTTAGCAAGCGCGGAGGCAGAGGCGAGAGCAGTGGTGGGTCTATTTGAAACAATACGTTTCCACTGGGGTCGAGGTCGATATGTGGGGTGGGGCCCCTCGGGGTGGGACATGCGCTGGAGTCGGTCGGCCGTCCCACAAGCACGGGGTCACGACGATGCGCCAGCAAAAGCGTCCGCATCGCGTGAAAGCCCGCGATGACAATGAGGCGAGCATGAGTCCACACCCATGACTGACGAGTCTGAGGGTTTGGAGAGCACACTTCTGCACGTTTACGTGAGTCACACAAACTAGGCAAGAAAAAGAAAAGAAAGGGAGAAGGCAGCCGCGCCGGAAGATGGTATGTGGCAGTCAAGAATAACAAGAAATGCAAGGAGGAAAGACTCACGACATCCACGCAGAGAACATAGCGCCCACACCCTCGCCACTGTGTCAGGATTTGTTTTGCCGCATTAAACGAGGCCAGTAGCAGTTATAGGAGGGTCGATATTGGTTCGGTGCGTGAGTGTTGCTGCGAAAGAGACGGTCGGCCGCTAATCGCCGACCGCCTTCAGGCTTCGGATCAACAACCGATTCTTTCTTTGGTTTCCACCTTGACATTCAAAAATGCGGTTCTAGCTTTGTGCTTGCCCGATGACTTGGAAACCCGCCAACGGCCCCAGTTTTCGAGCCGGAATCTCTGGATACCCAGCAATTACTTAGTATTGGACTACCTCCTTTGATTCGCAGTCTGGAGCGCCATGACCACCAAAGTCCTGTCCCCTGCGTCCAGCATTCCTCTGGCTACAGTCCGACCTGGCTCCTATTCGCCGTTCGAATGCCCTAAGATATTTCTTCCCTGTCTTCAACCCAATGAACGAGTTCGCCCGAGTCCGCGTCTTCTTTTGGCCCAAATCTGCAAGACTGGCGCGCTGTTGCGCTGGCGAGCCCACAGCTGTCGAGTTCGATATTTCTGGAGCTCTCTAGAGGTTCCCCGTATGATGGGCTGGGCTTGCCTCCCTATTCGAAGATGAGGCCGCGTCCATGTGGAACCCACTACCGTTCACCAGCGCGAGTGACCCCCTGACGGTGTCTGCCAAGGGAGAACGTGAAGACAAGGACAAGCGGTGCCGGCGGGAAAAGTGTAGAGTTCGGAACACATGCACTTGGCGCGGTGGATCGGGCGGTCGGTCGTAGTCGAGGCGAGTGCTCTGTTCCTCCTCCTCCACCAGTAAACTGGCGTCTATTCCACTCACTCCCATCATCATTGCGTCTTTCGCGCTGAGTGTCCATTCTTCCTGTTCTTAAATTTAAATATATGTGGTCCTATACCTTATGAGCCTGCGTCGAACCTCACTTCAAGGCACCACTCTATCCATGTCACGGTGTCGCCCTCACCTCCCGGCACATAGCACGCAGGAGCATCCTCGCGCGTTCCTCCTACACGGATATTCATCCTATTGGCTGTCACGATTCCGCCTCGGTGTGCTCTGCGATGCCCCGCTGGAACTTACGTGCTGGGCAGTCGCCCGCACGACGGTGGACAATGTGTTTGCTTGTGGGCGATTGCAGTGGGAGAGCTCGACAGATGTGTACGTGCTCGTGTGGATGCGACTACTGCACTAGCCGCCTGCCGTCACACGCCCGTGTCGTCGCTGCGGAAGTCAGCGCTTACTGGCCCGACGGCTCCGTATGCATATTGCCGTTATTCCCAGTTCCGTTCCTGAGAGGGGCTCGAGGATGGCGTCTTAATACTCATGTTGGTTCTTTTCTTTTCCTGGCGATTTGGCGTTTCCCTCCTTGTATACTCAGTGCGCAGAGATCTGGTCTGGGCGGTTGTGGAATGCCCTTCGCCGTATGCGTATGCTGAAGGGAGTATGGTTCGCACTCGCGCTATGGCGTCCGCAGCATAAGTACTCATCCGTGGCCCGCGGGAAACTCTTTCTTTCTTCCTCCCTCCTTGTGCCCAGCCCAGTCCCGACCTGTATCGACAGCTCGTGAGCGCAGTGTCCCTCGTGCGCGATTTTCTTTATGTATTATTTTTGTGTATGCGGAGAATTACTCTTTCCGAGGGCCATCCCATCCCATCCTTCTTTTCCTCTGCTTGGTTGGTTCGAGCCTTTTCTTCAATCGCGTCGGGTGACTCGGGTCGGGAACGCTTCTACAGTGGTAGCTGTTCCCAGTTGAGGTCGAATTCAGCCTGCAGCCTTGCGGAGACTCCCCAACGACAGAATCGGCTCTGCTACGCGGCCTACTTTGCGGCTTGAGTTGCATTTGTTGTCCCATTTTTTCCCCTTCATTCCTCAACATCGTCCTCCTGGCCTATTCAATCGTGCGGGTGGCAGTGCATGTTTCGGGCGTGCACATGGGTCGCGGAGGGGAAAACGTTCAAATAGCATGCGTTTCCCCCCTTTCCCCACCACCTGCAAATTTTCCGCGTAGATGTGCTGGGACTCGAGACCTGGAGAAATTGAACCCTTGCCTCTCGACAATGACACGCGCTTTCATCGTAGCCAAACCAGCGGTGTTTTAAGTCTAGGTGGGAGATCGAGCGTATTATATATCAAGCACCCGCGTCCGATTCAGCACAACGGCGCTATCTCTGAGGCTTCCAAGAACAAGAACGTTCGGATCGTCCGCACCGATACTGCGTGGGTTTTGACGGACAACATGTTATACGCAGGCTGTGTACGTCCTGTGTGTTTAAGCGCCGCACAAAGGGCTTTACTCCTACCCTCATCCATCCACTCAATCTCGTGAAATGGCCTCTAGCCTTGCCCTCGTTCCCTATGACCCAGGCGCCGCGAATAAGGCCCTTGCAGGGATCGACGAAAATTCTCGTGCTGACGGCGGAAGATCGGTGCTTGTCGCCCACGCCATAATGCATCACTACCCAGAGCACACCTTGTATCAGGTTTATAGCTCCCTGGGCAAGGTTTTGGAGAAGCAGGCAAACCGCACTGCCGTACACTCTTGGCTTCGGACCGCACGCCGCGACTGGCGCAGGAAATCAAATCTTACTCCGAGCCTTACTCGTACTTCAAAATGGCGATGACAGGCTTCAGCGACTTGAGGCTTTGCACAACACGACAGTTCCGTCGAAACTCGAGAAGCGGTGTTCAGCATCTTAATGGTAACTGGGAAGGAACCGAGGTTGTCCGAGTCGCTCCGTGGTTAGCGGAGGACATATTTCATGGCCGAGTCACTCAAATACCGAAACTTCCCTGGGCATAGATTCAGAAATCTAGCTACGTCGGCCATTCACATACGAGCTTGGCGCTCTTGGAGACGCTTCCGAATGTCGTCGCCTGTTTTTTCTACCTCAACCTCTCCAATATCTCGCCCGACATAACATGGTCATCACTGTCCTCCGAGATGAAATTCCTGGGCTTCGAGTTCGTCATGAACCGGTATCTCGGGCGGTGGGCGCAACACATCAGCGTTTGATCTGATTAATCCTCATGTTGCACCTATTGTTCCTCTCAATTATCTCACACCTTTCCATGCCACCCTTAAAACTTACAACGACTTCGAAAATGGACATTAATTTGCTTATGATCCACATAATCTTTCGTACTTGTTCATAGTAGTCTTTTAAACACTGTAAATAGTTATTATTTCAGTTAATATATGGTAGTAACAAATGTACGAGTGGCGCAGCATCGGCAGCGCCGCGTTCCCAACCTGCTATCTCTTCTGCCCGGTTCTTGGCCACCACAGCCTCTTCGTATGCAGACCTTGCGCTGGTTAGCTCCATGAGCGCCGTGTCCCGCTCTGACTCGGATTGAAAACATCGCGTGCGGAGTGCTTCATAATCTTCTGGTTCTTCCGAAATGACATGGTCTATTTTGGAGGTGATGGACACAGATTTGTACAAGGATGTGGCCGCTTACCGTATACCACAGGTTGCCGGCGATAATCCAGCTGGTCGAGAACATCCTGGGATGTCATGTCGGCAATGCCGGTATTGTGCTCTTGATTCCGCATCTGCACAGTAATGAGAGCGTCGACTGCTTCCTGGGAAGTGGCTTGTGAATCCAGAAGCCCTTGCGGTTCGAAGTGGCTATCATTTGTGAGAAACCCCGAAGAAAACAAAGATTCATGGCGACGCACCGGCGTGTTTTTGGGTGGACTTCACAGATGCCCGGCGAGGAGGAGGTGACGGACTTCTTGACCTTTCAACGGCCGCATTCAGCGTGGGAGAAAGAGTGTGCTTGAAGGGTGGCGAGAACACTTCCCGATGGTACTCATTTGGCGACTCAATTCCCAGCTTCACTCGCTTCAAACGGGGTTGCTCAGCCGCTGCCTACCGTTCCTCTGGGGGACATATCAGCTTCTCGGACATCGCGGATCTCTTGCTTGTGTTGAGATTGTTCATAGTCCAAGCCGAGGCTGTAGACGGTTGAAGGTGAGGACGGCATATACGTCTGGTCGGACATGAGCGTGGCCTTGAGCGTGGCGAGACGAAAGAGGCAAGTGCTGTCAATCAGGTCGGAGATTGAAGTCGGTTGTGACCTTTTGTGACGGCGAAAGTCCTTCCTCTATATCGCGACGTCCCCTTCCCGGCAATACATTCTGAAGACGTAGCAAGTGTTCTACATGATACAGAAGGGCCCTCAATTTTTTTCGGATTTATGGGGTGACCTGCAAGGCGAGAAATTAGACAACTTCCAAAACATCACTGACTTTGATGCACCGGGAAGTGTTTCTCAATATCTTCCTCTCGCCGCATCCTTTAGTTATTTCATATAGTTGTAGTCTACTAGTACATGTAACTACGCCGGAGAACTCCGGGGGAAAAGAGGAAGAAATGAAAGAGAAAAATGCGAAATCCAGACCCATTGGGCGTAATAGTACATCAATGTTCATTCAAGTTGTTTACATAATGTTCTATAGTCATTCGAACGGATGCTACACGTGCAAAGTGTTCGGTCCTTTGATGCGAGTAGTAAGTACATACGCCATGAGAATAACTACTGAAGAAACTGATTCAGCTAGTCATATCTGCATATAAACTTTCATTTCCTCCCCGTTTTATTGGAGAACCTTTGGGAAACTACCCTTGACTCCGTGAGTAACTGCACGATTTCTTCATACCCTTTCTTGGACGCGAGCGCAAGCGCTGACCCAAATATGACGCTTCCGGACCTGTCCATGTCTGCACCGTGCTTCAGAAGCAACCGAACTATCTCCGTGTGTCCCTCCTGAGATGCAGCTTGAAGTGGTGACCCGTATATGCCCCTTAAAACATTCGCGTCGGCGCCCTTGTCAAGGAGCAACCGAACTGTATCTGTGTGTCCTTCCTGAGATGCGGCCTGAAGCGCTGACCCATAGTATAGCCCCCTGCGGCATTCACGTCGGCGCCATTTTCAAGGAGCATCCGAACTATCCCTGAGTGGCCCCCCTGCGATGCGGCCTCAAGAACTGTCCCGCACTCGCCTCCTGACGCATTCACATCGGCGCCCTTTTCAAGGAGTAGCTGCACTGTTTCTGTGTGTCCTCTCTGCGATGCGGCCTGAAGGGCTGACCCGTACTTGCCTCCTGACGCATTCACATCGGCGCCCTTTTCAAGGAGTAGCTGCACTGTCTTTGTGTGTCCTCTCTGCGATGTGGCTTGAAGCGCTGACCCGTACTTGCCTCCTGACGCATTCACATCGGCACCCTTCTTGACGAGCAACCGAACGATATCTGTATGTCCCCCAGTGATGCGGCCTGAAGTGCTGACCCGTGTCCCCCCTGACGCATTCACGTCGGCACCGTTCTCAAGAAGCAACCGAACTGTCTCTGTGTGTTCCCCCAGGGATGCGGCCTGAAGCGCCGACCCGTATTCCCCACCTGACGCATTCACGTTCGCCCCTCCTTGAATGAGCATTCCAACCATCTGAACGTGGCCATAAAATGATGCCGCGTAGAGGGCTGGCAGTCTTGGGTTGTTTGGCGACATTCCACGATTCAGAAGATATTTAGCTATCTCCTGCAAGTTCCATGCTGCGGCCAGGCATAGGGAAGTTTGGGATGCTTGCCAATCGAGATAACTGTCAGGGTGCAGAGTTGGATCTCGCAGAGTGTCCAGGACCCCCTCGATGGTGTTCTTTGTCGCAATGATTTCTAGATAAATTTTGACGAACAGGAATCTGGTAATCACTCTTCTTGAGAAACCACTGCCCTACAAGAACATCAACACTTACATGCCGTTGGCACTGCTCACTACTTTTGTTTGGATTTCTTCCTGTAGTTCTGGAGATACATGAAGGCGCTTCCATAAGCGACTGCTAGCCTCGATTTGGCTAGCCAGATATTTTCGAAGGTCTTCGTTTGGAGCAGAGATCACTACGACCTTGAAATCTGATAGAAACACACGGGGATCGATGTGAGGACGCGAGGTCAGCATCAAGTTGACAGTAGGGCCCATCCCAGTGAGCACATCGACCAATATGTGCCGGATTTCCTCGGAGCATTGCTCCAGGGCATCGACGATAATGTACACCTTGGAGAACTTTCGGACTTGCGAGCGAAATGCTTTAATGACCTCGTGACTCGAGGGAACGCTACGGCGGTGGAAATGTTGCCTATAAAGGTTCCTCACAAGCGGGGAAATCTTTTGGCCACAAACGAGTTGTCTCCAGAGACCGGAAAGGACAGTGGAAAGGGTCTGGGATCCGCTTTCTCCAGAATTCAGATACATGCACGCTACACCGATGTTCTCGGTGCGGGATGTTGTGAGTCGGTCGACAACCACGGATCTATAGCAAGTATATCAGCTACTCGTGGAACATGACAAGGCTAGCGGGGCGCACGCAAGTACAGTCTTTCCGGAGCCAGCTTTCATTTTGTGATCAGTAGATGAAGTAAACAGAGCCCGGAATACGCACGCATTCCTGGGCACCACAGAATCCCCCCGATCCAGTTTCCCATCGTTCAAAGCGATCATCTTTAATGAACCATTCCCCGGTTTCCTGCACTCGCGCATGGAAAATATCGGCTTGTCGCATGAAGAAATTGATTGGCGAGAACCATTCAATTATCTTATCCCGGTCGTTCGGTGGTAGGGACTCTTTCCAGAGGTACATTCGACTAAGATCGTTGGTGGTCAGATCTCGTGACATCAACAAAGCGCGGACGTTGTTGAACTCTGCTTCAAACTCTTCCATTTCTTCCAGAAACTCTTCCATTTCTTCTAGTAAATCCTCGCGTCGGATATATCTTTCATTCTGGCCGATTTTGGAGATCTCCTCATGAATTCTGCTGAGCACGTTATCCGTCCAAAATTGGATTGCAACCTTGAAAATTGTCAGCCCTTCCGTAATCCACTAGGTAGAGTGCGCACATTTTTGACAGTCTCGATACGTTCGTTCCCTTCCATCACCCTCTCTCTCTCGAGTAGCGCGAAAAGTCTATCGAGCCTTGGTATCGCGTTGGAAAAGAGCTCTCATTCCCTGTCATAATCACGTTGAACAGTTTGGAGAGCCGCAAGGCCAGCATCGGTATGGGGCATTATGTTTTTACTGATCATTTCAGTATGATCTTGTAAGTGCTTCGACAACCTGTCGTATAATTTCGCCATGGAAGCTATCGAGATGAGCATCATGACTGACTCCGATCGTGCGTGAGCAGCGAGCTGAACTTACTTTTGAATGAGCTGATATCTGTAATGTATTTGGACGATTTTGTAAACTTGTTCCATGTGAGCCCTTTCCCGTTGAGGATAGTCTTGAGACTAGATTCAATATCCTTCCAGCCTTGTTCGAATCGCTCAGCCGATTCAGAGTCGGCTGGCGGTCCGCTCCTCTCTACCCTACAGATAATTGTAAGCCATGCGATAGATTAAATTCTTTGGACGGGTATTGCTCACGATGAATCTGTAAGCAACCACGACACCTTGATGCGGTTTTTGCTGCTGCTATTCATGGCGGCCATGATGAAGTAATAATGGTCAAGAACTCTGTCGTGGAAATCCGATTGCGGCAACATGAGTTCATGTTCGGTGTCCAATTTTTTTTACTGGCACAGGCAAATATACCGCATCGACCAAGGTGTTGTCGGATGGACTGGCGGCAGGGTGGAAAGTGAGCTCTCTCGCTTCTTCTTGTAGCGGAGCGATAGTGTCAGGATCACTCAATGTGCACAGTATTCTGTGTTTGCCCTTGAGTATGATGTAAAGTTTTTTCTCGGCACCAGGATCGTCTGGCCGCGGTTGTTCTGCGTGACCCTGCCTACGTGGAAGTTGCACCCAAGCATACCAATGCTCGAAGCCGTCAATCCGTTGAATCTCGCCGATGTTAACTGGGCCAAATGATGCTGTGAACGTCTCCCAAAATTCCACCTCGCCCATAATCTTGATCCAGCCAAGACTGTTCGGCGACAATTGGGTCTTGTCCCCGGAAGCATCGCCCGCGGGAGTATTGCCCCCGGAAAAATTGCGAGTTGTTACTGTGGCAGTGTCCGTGGATGAATTTGCCCCACTCACAGGGCTAAGGGGAACATTAGTCGTTGGTTTCAAGTGAAACAATATTCCGGCTGGATCATCAAATGCTGGGTTCCATGCCCATACAATCACCCGAAGAAATGCGAGTATGAATTCGAGGCCGAGCCACTGGTAGATGTCAATGCTGATGGAGCGGTGGTCTTGAACGATGGAGAAACAGCCAATATATCCGGCAAGTGTCATCCCGAAGCCCAAGAAGATAGCAAGCTCGAGGTACAAATACGACAATGGAACCGTAACAAGTGGTTTCAAGCTCCTTTTGGCCTGGGCTAGAGCATTTTTATGATTTGCATTCTGAGCAACACTGTCAGTGTGAATAGTGTGCGTGAACTAACAACGCACCTGATTCCTAGCTGAACCCAGCCATCTGAAACCTCCAAGGCCTTGAGTTTTTTGCTCCTCCAAAGATGGGGCAACAGGCTGTTTTGAACTTTTCTTCCCTTGGGTCAAATCGGCATTCTGAATCACATATCAGTCCTAACACTATGAGACAAAGGTGGAAGAAACAACGAACCGGTTTGCTGGCCACAGTGGACACTTTTTCGAAGCTTTCCCAGGGACAAAACCATGGCGACGGTGCCCGGGATCCGCCTCATTCCTTGCTTCAAGGTCGTCAATATATTGCTCCTCCAAGGACCGAGGCGTAACAGCCGGGGTTAGACTCTCATTGGCTTTGTACAAACCATTATTACGATCCACAGTCTGAGCGCCAAAGTCAGCCCAGCAGGATGCGTGAGGAGATAACAAGAACGCACCTGACTCGTAGCCGAACCGAGCCATCCGAACTTTTTCCTTTTTCTTCGAGGTTCTCCCTGGGACGAAGGCTGACGATCGATATCGTGTCGCGGGGGCACGCCATCGCGAGTTTCAACATCGTCGATATTTCGCTGAAACTCTTCCAAGGACTGAGCCAGATACTCGATAAAATCCTGGTGCTCGTCGGTTTCCGCTTCTCTGGTGGATAGGAACTTGTTGAGGGAGGAGAGGCAGACCTCGGAAGCGATGGATTCGTTCCAGTGATCAATGAACTGCGCATGAACCTTCAGCTTGAAATTGATTGATTGCTTCAGAGGATCATTGATTATCTTGAACAGAAGACGTTGCCGGAGGATCAGCGCAATGCGATGTTGCAAAAGGATTTGCCCGGAGAACACGCAGAGGAGTCCTCCGATGACGCGACAGAGGGGGAAAAAAATCGACAGGGAAAGATAGGACGTGTGGTGGCTGTTTGGGAAGCGTAGGTACGGGGTGACACCTGCGGCAGCGACCACCAATAACGAGATCATAAGCCATAGATTCCAAGTCCCGTAAAAGCGTGGTGAGTGTGGCGAAAAATCCATCCGAAGCTGCTGAACATCCTTGATGAAGTGTTTCCTAAGGAGGTCCAGAAAGTACACTTCTGCGACATATATGTCGTCTTTTAGCATGATCATTTTAACGGCGTCACCTGTAGGGTTCAAGCCTAGATGCTGAATCCGCTTTGCGCCAAAGCGAGGGACAGTTGCCAGCATGATGCTGAATGCGGCCTTGGTGCCGAAGATTGAAAGGGGCGTAATAGCTGCATAGAGGAAGCCGCCACGCCCACCGCCACGAAGCGCCGATCCAACGTGGAGTTCACACTGCTCTGTTCCAAAGAGAGAGAGCACTGCGGATATGTCTTGGATTCCGCCGGAAAGCGTGTCGCTGAATGAGCTGGCCATAATGGTGGTGGGAGAGCAATGGGAGGACGACAATATCACCTGTGCATTGGGTACGCGGCACGTGATGCTGTGCCACGTGGGGCAACCAATTCCAAAAAAGGATGAGATTGCCCGTTAATTATTTTTTTTTCGCGATTCCCAATTTGGAACACCTGAATTGGGTGATTGTGAGTCCAATTCCCGGCGCACGCACATTTTTGTGGAAACTGTTTTTTCGAATTCTGAGCATGACTAAAAACGATCCTCTCCCCAATTCATCACTTTGGGGCAAATTTTTGAGCAATATTAATATAATACTAGGGGGCTCCAACTATGTCGGCAGAGACCTTGCTTGGTGGAAGGTATGTGCTAGAAATGTTCTGACATGTAAAATGGCTGCGAGCCGTGGCAACTCGAGTGGAACTTGATTCAGAAGAAGCGGCATAAGATGTTGCGGAGGAGCGGGAATGTGACTCGTGGTAGACACATGTACACGAGCACATAGTGATAATTAAATATAACAGAGCTCACAAGCGAAGGACTTGAACTGAGGTATTTCAACTGTAGTTACAGCTCTTTGCAGAACTTAGGGTGCTACTGTATCATTTCGACCAGGTGTTCATCAATTTTCGAATTTTTGCTCGCCAAGATGATCAATAAATTTTCTTTTGCATTGTTGCGATTTTCAACAACTTCAGAAAAAATCGGCCAGGCAGAAGCCTCTTGGACCTTACTACCACAAAGGTAGGGTGCCACTGGTATACAGTAGTGCCCGGTGCCCCTCGTGTAACAACTTGGGGTGCTATCTCTTACAGAGATGCTCAGCTGAGCACATCCCAAGTAATACTACGTACCAGTAGGGCCCCATGTCATAGACAACGATGACAAGCTTGTCAAGCTGATATTTCAGGTGACAGCATGGGAACCCTCTCTCCCACGATCCCGTTGCTCTTGATGACAACCACACAAGCCCCTCCGTGTCACCCACTATTGTTGCCAATGGCCACCACGAGCGCAGGACACCCCCTGGCCACCAGCCATGCTACTGCATGTGACAAGGACCCAAAAGGAGTCAAAGAGTCAAAGGAGCCCGCATTGTGAGGCTGGTGCTTGTGCTACACCCTGCACACCGCCTCATGGCCCCTTCAATCGAGCCCAGGACAAGAATGCACGAGGTGCCTGTTCATCCAAATTGGGAATCGAAGTTACCAAATCCGGTTTCTCATCAAACATATGGTCCCTGACCAGCCCTCTGCATCACACATATGGTCCCTGACCAGCCCTCTGCATCACACATATCATCCATCTGACCATGGTGCGACAGGACCCCGGATAATCCCTTTGGAGGCTAGATCCCCAAAATCCTGAAATCCTCGATTTTTGTCCGAACACTTTTTTCTTTCCCATGCTTTCTGAGACTGTGAAAATCGTGTTTGCCAGCCCACAGTCACTTTCGGTCTTTTTGGGTCAAAATTTTTCTTGAATTTCTGTCCAAACCACTGGATCTAGCCTCGCAGGGTATTATCTGGGGTCCTGGTGCGATGCCGACTGAACATTCTCATCGCCCAAATTCCCTGTCCACGAGTTCGTACCCCACATACAAGTGCAATGCCGCATGCTACAGCCCATGAGAATGGTACGGACCAACCAATAGCGGGTGTCCTGGGTGTCATGATTTGGCATTTCACGAACCCTTTTCAACTTTTCACGGCGGGTTTATTCCATACACCAACAGGGTTATTCCATAAACCCAACCCACATCCTACCGGATTATTTCACAACTCTCGTGGTCACATCACACAAGGGCGGGTTACTTCAACAACGCCGATCAGGTCATTCAATAACCCGTTTTTCCAACCATTGGGACATATAGGGATAGAAACCCCCTGGATCCACAGAACACATAGGGACACATCCCGGTGTCCTGATCGATACTCCTGCATATTCAAACACACTGTGTGTTGACAGTTCGATCGATCGACTCCTAGGTAAATACAATATATAAACTCTGTAGAATCTCATGTACTGTAGATTCTACCTTGTCTAATATCGAGTCTACCTTGGCTGGACAATGACACAGTGATTTCTCACAACTACCCTGTCTCCCTCTCTGCTTTACATTCTCCTCTCCTCGAGATCTGCTTGAGTCTGGTGTCTAGGTGGTTACCATACTGCCTTTGGGTCGTTTATGACTCCCCCTACTATCAGCATAAGCTGACTGCCTCCTCCTGATGACGAGGTCATTCAATGTTATCTCCTGTAGTAAATTGGAATGCGGTTTATATGAAACTTTGTTTTAATTCCCCTGGATTTTAATTCCCCTCCCATTCGTGCTCGTGCGCTCCGTTCCATCCAATTCACGAAGGAAACCCAATTCACCGACGAAGAGGACACCCACATCAGCACATTCTTCCCACATCTTTGCAAGCAGCTCCGAACACACGGTAAATGCGCGGTGACTACCAGCTGGATCAATGAACAGGCAGACTTGATCTTCGCGTTGGTTGCAGGGAAAAAGGTATGCTATCATTTAATTTCATTTCGGAGGTCGTACTGAGCTGCGTCTCAGCGAAGGCCAAGAAAAATGGGGGGTTTGTCAGGGCCAACGCCGGCACCGAGGGGGCCAAGGTAAATTGGGCTTTTCTTTTTTTTTTGACGCGCCACCGGTGTTAACTTATTGAGAGGATACCGTTGATACCGGGGACGGCGAGGTCGCGATAGGGAATGGCAAAAAGCCGAAGGCTGTTCTGAACAAAGTATGGTGTCTCATCTGATTTGATTTTTGGTGTCGTGCTGAGATCTATCGAGACCAAGCCCAAGAAAAGGGGGACCCAACGCAAGGAAGACCTCGTCTGCCACTAACAGTGAGGGTGACAGGGAAGCGGATCCGGGCCCCATGGCGGGGCCCAAGCCGAAGAAGCGCAGACGAAATGATACTCGCGAGGTCAGATTCGTACACACGCAGGACTTTATTTTTTCTGGTGCTCCTCAGACGCTTGAAGATGGCCCTGCGGCCAAGAAAGCAAAGTGTTCCGTCGACCTTCCCGAGGAATGATCTCGCCGAATCGCGGAAGAACTGGTTACTGCGAGGACTAACATTTGTATTCGCAACTTTATTCAATTTCTTAGAGCTAAGATGGACCGCTGAAATCATGTTCTGATACCAAATGATTTTGAACAGTCAATGTGCAACCACAGACAATGGTACTAACTCCCACCACCCGGCATTTACACCGGGATTTTGGGATTCATTCATGCACCAAGGCGGCACTGCGAGACACTCACTGCGTTGAGACCCTCCGTAGTCAGATTCTGACTATGTTCACGGAGCTCGGACTACGTGCGACTGACGTCTGACTACGGCTGTAGTCAGATCTCGTAGTCAAAGGGTTTGCCTACGTTCACGGAGCTTGACCTACGGCATGTAGTCAGGCTGTGCCTACATCTGCCTACCTTGTCCTACCTTATTCTATCTCTTCCTACCCCGCGTAGACACAGCTCGTCCAACCTTTCCTGGCCCTTTTTCGGCCATTTCTTGGTTAATCCACTGCTCAAACCTCTTCGCCATCTGCAGTCCTTGTCCACCACCCTGGTCCCTAATTTAGATGAATGACATCTTGATGCAGACCGTTGCTCCGATGCCAAGTCCCAAACTTTATTAGCAACTTGCGATAACCCAACAACTATTATTTGCATAAAATTTAAGCACAATAACGTAAACTAGTCGAAGCCAACCTGTGACTATGTCCGTAGTCACAGCCTCACAGGTAGTCAGATGTAGTCGTAGGTAGGCCAACGTAGTCGCATGTAGGCCAATGTCCATGCGACTACCTCCGTAGTCACACCCTCTGACTACGGGTGGCCTCAACGCAGTGACTGACGAGGCACTGTGGGGAATTGACGCTGCAGAACGGGGAACTGACGCGGCACTGCCGAGGCGTTGACGCAGCAGTGCGGGGATGTGAGGAGACAAGTGCCGCGGATCGATGTACATTGAGGGTGCCTTAGGTTCTGAAATGCGAATAAAATGCGAGGTGAACATGGTGCTTCCAGTGTGCATGTCTGAACTTCCTTTCTGAAGGAAAGCGATGGACTTCGGGCCTTTGGAAACAGTTATTTTTGGGCTATGATTGATTAAAATTGAAGCCCTGGTGGGCTATATACATCCTCACAGTAGTTTTATCGCTGATAAGAACCAGGGGAAGTGGTTGAAATCCCTCACGCAATTGGTGGGACTTACAGCCACTATTTTGCCTGAACGTTTTTTTGTCCCAAACAATGTATTTGGGTGTAGAAACACTGCCCTCACCTAATTTGAGGTCTAGAAGGTGTTCTGGAAAGAACTGAAGGCTGCGCGGCACTTCATTCCTGCAGTGACAATAGCACAGCCACCTCCGCGTCAGTTCCACGCACTGCCGCGGCAGTCGCGGCATTGCTCCGGGCCCCAATGGAAAGTCCGAGATTTAGAGTATGGCTAGGTCCATACGCCATACTTCATTATCCGACAGCCTACCAAAAAGCAATGGGTTTCTTGTGACCTCCTGTCGCTGCGGGCCGACTTAATAGCGCCGGTGTTCTCATGGGAATGCAGGAGGTAAGGCTGTGGATTGGTGGTGCTTACACAAGGTGAAGCTTTGAGTTTTGACGCCACGCAGCATTGCCGCAGCCTCGGTGAGGGGTACTGATTTCCCCTGGCCACGAAACAGGACATCTGTCGAGTATAGCGTTCACCAGCGGTGTCTGAACATTCCCGACGTTGCCATCTTTCTTCGGTTCAACAAGAATGTACTGTAATCTATGTGTCATTGGAATTCATCATGCAGTGGTCCTCGGAAAACAGGGAAAGGCTCTGCAAGTATGTTCTTTGAATATCATTCACATGTGCTTTGGCAGCACAAGGTCTCCCGCCATACTTCCTACCATTCACACGCTGGAGATGCTGTACTCCGATGATTGTATACGGTTCTATTTTAAATTGACGCCGAAGGCCATACGGGGTGAAGTGATCATCCGCCCCCTTTCTCCGATTCCACAGAGCACTTAAAATAGCTTGCGCCGGAACAGAAGTCATATAAGCCCGACAGGTGCAGATATTATCCCACCCTACGCGATGCCTCCTCATACCACTGATATTCTCGGAAAAACGCTGAATGACACCGCAAAAATTGCGACCACCCTTCAAGAAGTGGCGGACGCAACACAAATCCCATTCCTCGACACCGTCTGCAGTCTTTCTCTCATAGTAATTCCCATCGTGCAGGTATGAATCTGGAGAAAATATCGTAGCAATGCTAAGCGGCGCATCCAGAATACCAAGGCTCAAAAGGGCCGATGCCTCCGCATCATGGAGCAAATTCATCAGTTCCTCTGCACACTTGCGGGTTTGTGCATTGACTCGGAGAGCATTCGATCACCAAGGATGCTCAAACACATTGCCGAGTATGCGGGGTAAGTTTGAGACCAGATGTCGATTGTCGCTCATTACTCGTTTGTTGCAGTACTCTTCAGAAATTTCATTCTTGTTTGCGAGCACAGCAGGCACTCGGAACATTCAAGCGTCTTTTAAAACACAGTGAAATCACAACACAGTTGGATAACTGTGAGAAAGAGCTGAGAGCGGCTTGGGAGATTTTCGCTGTGCGTATCAATAATAAATTTACACACAGCGAAGAGGCTCACGGCCCTTTAGCCGAAAGATGGATCCAAAATTGCAGATTTTCTTGTCGAGTTCAGTGTTGATGCTGAAAGGCGTCACCAAGAGCTTCTAGAACAAATCTCATTCTGGAGCGGATCCTTCGAAAATGCATCTTCGGTGAGGATTATTCGTGATTTCTTTGCCTTGTGTGCCTCATACAATTCCCCAGATCAGACAAAGTTCTTTAAATACGAGGTGAATGAGCCGGCTACCGTTATACAATGATCCACTTATACTGGCACAGTTCGGGCTCCCTGTCACTGCTCCCAGGATCCCCGAAGATATTCCACGGACGCGAGAATGAGCTCAAAGATCTGATTACCATTCTTGCTACGGATCCTGCCCGCGTTTCTATCCTGGGCCCCGGCGGGATGGGAAAAACGACGTTAGCGATCGCTGCACTGCATAATCCTGCCATAGTGGAAAAATACACGGTCAGACATTTCATCTCATGCGAGTCTGCCAACAATTGTTCCGATTTGGTCAATATCGTCGGTTCACACCTGCAGTTGGAGCCCTCAAGGCAGCTCTCAAAGCTCATCATCCGCCACTTTCGACAGTGTGGGCCATGCCTTGTTGTGCTCGATAATTTTGAGACTCCTTGGGAACCGGTGGAATCTCGTGGGCAAGTTGAGGAATTCATATCCTTACTGGCAGATATTCCAAGCCTTGCATTGCTGGTTTGTCCATCTCTGATATTTTAAACGTGACTGATATTTTTCATAGATCACGATGCGAGGGGTGGAAAGGCCGGGAAAGGTGAAATGGAATCGACCATTCCTCCCTCCCCTCCAACCGCTTGCTGCTTCAGCTGCGCGCCAAATATTCTACGATGTTGCTGATGAACCCAACATTGGAGAGGAACCAGCCCTCGATACTCTACTGGATCTATCAGGCGGCCTTCCTCTGGCCGTCAGTCTCATGGCCCACATAGCTTCGTACGATGGATATTTGGGCACTTTGAATCGCTGGCAGATTGAAAACATAGCCCTTCTCTCTGAGGGTCATGACAAACGGTCAAATCTCGAGAAATCCATCACTCTCTCGCTCGGCAGTCCACGAATCTCGTCGTCGCCCCACCAGGTCTCGCGGCTGCCGGACGAGTTTAGTAGGTTAGGGCGGCTGCGCGACTTCGACTGCCGGAGGAACCAGATCTTGGACCTCACGGTGGCATGTATGCTGCCGCAGATCGAGACGGTGAGCGCCGACCACAACCCGCTGCAGGACCTCGTGCTGTCGATGGGACCTTGCTTGACGAAGCTCGATGCTCCGCACAACGAGATAACGCAGCTCATGCTAGTGCCGGGGCCGGTAGGGCGGAGTCCCGCTGCGCTAACGTCGCTGAACATTTCGAATGCGAAGCTTTCTGTTCTGGATGACTACACCCTCTCGCAACTCGGGTCCTTGCAGAGGCTAAATCTTGACAACAACTGCTTTCGGGCCATCCCAGACCCCCTCGGCGACCTCAAGTGGCTCGAGACGTTGTCGTGCGCGGAAAACTCGCTCAGTACGCTCCCGCTCAGCATCGGGAAGCTGCAGAGGCTCGAGACGCTAGACGTGCATAGCAACAGTCTCACTGAGCTGCCGGCTTCGCTGTGGAACTGCGCCTCATTGTATCAGCTCAATGTCACGTCGAACCTGCTGGTGCTGTGACACCACCCTCACCCTTCTGTCCATCACAACGAGGTTCCCTCCTTTTCAGATAACACCCTCGTCGTCGGTGGACCGACCTTCCTGAACAACTGCAAACCCTCTACCGCCACCACATCCGATATCCCACCCCTCGCGTATTCGCTCGAGCTGCTCTATCTCGGCCAGAACTTGTTTACGGACTCGGTTCTGCATCCGCTCATGATCCTCAAGGAGCTGCGCGTGCTCAACCTGTCGTTCAACGACATTCAGAACATGCCCCTTAATTTCTTCCGCCGTCTGACCAAGCTGGAGGAGGTGTACCTGAGTGGAAACGGGCTGACAAATTTCCCCAGCGAAGACCTCCCCAAACTCACGCGGCTGTCTACCCTGTTTTTGAACGGGAATCGGCTGCAGACGTTGCCGCAGGAGCTCGGCAAAGTTAAGAGCCTGACAATGCTCGACATTGGGAGCAATGGGCTCGAGTACAACATCAATAATCGGTGGAATTGGTGGGTTGCCTGTCCTCGTGAATCATTATTGACTTCGTGTAGGAACTTCAACAAGAACCTGCAGTATCTTAACTTGTCGGGCAATAAGCGACTCCGGACTAAATCGGATGGCTCCGCGCCTGGGCAGAGCCGGACCATGTCGACCGTGAACCGGGAGCGCCTCGCAGGATTCTCGGAGCTCACGCAGCTTCGCGTGCTGGGCCTCATGGATGTCACGATCACGAGCAACACGGGCGATATTCCCGACGACAACGACGATCGTCGGGTACGTACCTCGTCCTCGATCGCCAGTAGCATGTCGTACGGCATCGCGGATACGCTGGGGAAGAACGAGCACCTCAACATGCTGGATCTCGTGCACGAGTTCAGCAGCATGAAGAAGGATACAGTGTTCGCCATGGTTGGCTGTGCGCATCCTCCCAAGCAATTGCCTGCAGCGACTACTTCCAATCACCTCGCCAAATACTTGCAGGAGAAATTTGACCGCATGTTCATCTCGCAGATCAACCCCCTCAACCCTGAGCGCCGCGAAGGCGTTCCAGATGCGCTCCACCGCTCCTTCCTCAAGTTGAACCAGGAGTTCCACGCCATGCTCATTAGCTCCACGCGAAAAATGTCGGAGACGAGCACAGGAATGAATCCTGTCATCACCGACCCTTCGATCGTTCGCAGTGGTGCGTCGGGTATCGTGGTGTACATATGTGACAAGAAGATGTACGTCGCGAATGTGGGCATCATGATCATGGTTATCGGTGTCGCGGATGTCTTCAAAGGCGCGTCTACTGTTCCTGCACCGGACAAGCAGATGCTCGAGCTGGCGAGGTTGTGCCTACGGCCCAAGATGAGCGCCTCGGGGCATTTTTTTCGACCTTATTCCGAGTGGAAGGGGAGCCTGCAGGGTCCGGCGGAGGTGTCGATGGGGTTCCAGCTTCCTCTGATGACGGATAAGATGACTGACGCAGATTTGATGCCGGTGTTGCATACGCTAATGGAGCGAATCGAGAATGAGGGGGTCTCGTTGAGGGCGATGGCGGGAGACTGCATAGTCCCGAATAAATTCGCTTTTTCTAGTTCCAGCATTAATGGCGATCTCAAGCCACTACCTAGGTTCGTTTCCGATACAACCTTTCTAATCGAGAAATTGATAGTCGTTCAGAGCGTTGTCCGCTATCGATGACTCGACGAGCTTGTTCAAGCGACCTGCAGTATGGCCCGTAATCCTCTGGATTGCATTCCAGGTCCAGACCAGAGACTGGTCTCCAGAATCGAAAAACATAGAAGCTTTCCTTGCCATCATCGAATCCAAAGCCGAAAAACATCTGGGTTTATGGCAATGGGATGAGATAGATGAACAGGTGCTCCGCCAAAATCTCGTCCCACAGACTCATACCCGTTCCTCTTGGATCGATTATTATCCCGCCTCGTGGCAGGAGTATATCAATCTACTGGACTATCAAGACTGGGCCCGTATTGAAACTTTGACCCGCCAATCGTCTCGGTATCGACTGGCCCCCTTGGAATACGATACTGCAATCCGTATTGGAGCAGTCTTGCTTTGGACGGCATCGAATTCATTTGATGACCCCTCACATCTCGATATATTTTTGAACTTGGAAACGTTTCTTCCAGGAGGCCGGGCTCTTGGATTTCGGAGATGCTTGTTGGAGCATCGACTTAATGAACTCACTCGCTCTGAGCTTAATTTTTGTAGTGAGGCTGTGGACTGGCACCGTCCCCGAATATTTCTAGATAGCAACAAAGCTCAGCTCCGATCGTATGCCCTCCACGATTCCAACACCATGTCATTCATCCACATGGTTGAAAATGCGCATATGGTCTACCACGTGGGGCGAGCCTTACCTCTAGTCAGTTCCTCTGCGCATTGTCTCATATCAATTATTCACGTTATTTAGAACTTGATGTCCTCCGCATTTGCATGGCTTTCGCGGAAATCCAAGAACGAAAGGTAAGATTTTCGGATTCTTCCTAGTTTATGCTTTCCCATATCTGCCGAACAGCCGATTGGACGAATTTCGGGCATGGATAAACATCTGGAAGAGTTGGGATGCCACGACGTGCTTGATCAATTTTCGCTCGGTCCTCTCTACCACATTTAAATTCTTGAAATCGATCGAGGTATTTATTTCCCTTCTAAAAGACCGGCGGAGATAGAATCACCTCGGTCTCAGGAACAGGTCCTCCCAAAGTCTTTAATCAATGGCATGATGCGAACCGATCTTCACTGTGTCTGCGCTCAAGTTGCTGATATCCTGGCGGATCCCATCGCCCGTCAAGATTTCTTGAAAATTCGGAACGACCATGCACAACAGCTTCTTGACCTTCTTCAAGATGTGAGTATATTCATCGAAAAACATCCATGCCGTACTTATTCTGCAAAAGCTTTTGGACTACCCGCTCCTGGATGATCGCATTCGCCCAGTGATATTGGAAGCCCTTCGCAAACTTTCAGCTTCATCTGGCCGGATCCCCGGGTGTTTTGCGCTCTCGGACCGTCTGCAGCTTGATGGTCCTCACCAAGTAGCAGCAAGGGGTTTCGCCGATGTTTGGAAAGGCCTGATTCGCGGCGAAACAGTGTGTGTCAAAGTAATGCGAATCTACCAAGAGGCCGATGTCGAAGCACTTTTGAAGGAAAGTCCCACATTTATCGAGAAACATCGCAACTCATCGAGACTTTAGGAGTTCTACCATGAGGCTTTGATTTGGCGTCAACTGTCTCATCCTAATTTACTTCCATTTTTCGGGCTCTATCATCTAGAAGATACCAAGTCTCGATTGTGTCTTATATCCCCGTGGATGGAGAATGGGGATATTACCCGCTACCTCAAAAATAATTCTGTGGGTGTCAATCGGTTGACCTTGGTGAGTAACAAGGACGCTTCCACCTTAACTTCGTGCGATAAATTCTCCCACAGGTTCTTGACACTGGACTAGGTTTGGAACATCTTCACAGCTTGAAGCTTGTGCACGGAGATTTAAAAGCTGTATGGGCGTTTGTTTGATTTGATTTTTCAACCTTTCCTCTAAAACGATTACAGATAAATGTTCTCGTTACTCAGTCTGGAAGAGCGGTGCTAGCGGATTTCGGGTTGGCATCAGTGGCAGACTCCAAAGTCCTCCTGTCCACCTCCAGTGGCAAACGCGGAGGAACAGTGAGATGGCATGCCCCAGAACTATTCCTGGAAGGCCGCACCAGCTTTGCCTCGGACGTGTATGCGTTTTCATGCGTCTGTTACGAGGTCTGTTCGAGGCCTCCTTTTCGTCAACAAGCTGAGTAGATATGACATTTAGATATTCACTGGAGACCTTCCATTTTGCGATTTGCCCAAAGATAGCGCCGTCATGTTTAAAGTCATTGAAGGCCAACGACCAAGACGGTCTCTCAGCATCCCCGACGATGTTTGGGATCTGATGGAGGAATGCTGGAAAGAAGACCCAGCGGCGCGTCCATCCGCCAAACGGATAGTTTCCCGACTCCGTGATCATCCTATATGCGCCATTCCTACTGATGCAGCCTCCGACTGGGACCCCTGCTACACGTCAAAGTTTCGGTCTTCTTTGGAGGAGCATACATTGTTTCCGTCAACTGGAATGATATGAGGTCGCTGCAGGTTCGTGCTATCCTTTAGTCGGGTGAATGGATCGGTGGTTGATTTCAGTTTGTGGGTTCAATTCATACAGCCCAAATTGAAGGTAGCAACGGAGTTCATTCTCCCCGCTCAGCGTTGT
The DNA here is from genome assembly GCA_029378395.1 of Mycena leptocephala. Classification (NCBI taxonomy): domain Eukaryota; kingdom Fungi; phylum Basidiomycota; class Agaricomycetes; order Agaricales; family Mycenaceae; genus Mycena; species Mycena leptocephala. Next base: position 132,941 of record JARJLF010000450.1, read on the forward strand.
GTCCTTTGTGACAACTCAGATCCAAACCTGATGTGTTGCGCCCATCGCTCGAGATACCGGTTCATGACCAACTCGAAGCCCAGGAATTTCATCTCGGAGGACAGTGATGACCATGTTATGTCGGGCGAGATATTGGAGCGGTTGAGGTAGAAAAAACAGGCGACGACGTTCGGAAACGTCCCTAAGAGCGCCAACCTCGTATGTGATTGGCCGACGTAGCTAAATTTCTGAATAGGGAAGTTTGGGTATTTGAGTGACTCGGCCATGAAATATGACCTCCGCTAACCACGGAGCGACTCGGAAAACCTCGGTTCCTTCCCAGTTACCATTGAGATGAAGTTCTTCGAGGCGAAACAGGTTTCCCATGGCGGCGGTCAGACATTGGGCGCGCACGATGAAGGTTCGCTTGGATTTGAATCAGAGTTTATATGCCACGAGGAAGTAACACTCACTAAATCTCATGTTCGACTAACAGCCTTTCAACGACACTGAGATTCTCGTCTCCACAGCTCGCCAAGTCGGAAACTGAAGCATTCTCCAATATCGCCGAAATTGCAACCTCAGTCAAAGAGAACATTGCCGCAGACTGAGTTACTTTGCCGTTCTGTCACGCTTCCAACAGCGGCATACCAAAGCAGGATTGCCGCTCTAAGCAGTACAACTGCCGCTGAAAAGTGCCGCGACTGCCGCTGAAGAATGTTTGCATGTGCTTGGAAGTTGGGTGCGGTGACTGCCGCAAGATTGCCGCTGCAGTTATGACTAAATTTGGTCTCAACGTCGTGCACGCCGTTGAATTGAACTGAGCCACACAGACAACAAGGTACTGAGTCCTATACAAGGTGGCCACACAGTTTACAGCCCACAATGTGGTGGTATACTGGTAACGCCAGTTTAACATGTGCCGCAAACCTGACTGCCGCTGTTTGCTAGTGAGATTGCCGCGCACGCAGCAGTGGCACTGCAGCGGCAAAATCCCTTTGCCCAGCGGGTAATATCCCCATTCTCCATTCACGGGGATATAAGACACAATCGAGACTTGGTATCTTCTAGATGATAGAGCTCGAAAATGGAAGTAAATTAGGATGAGACAGTTGGCGCCAAATCAAAGCCTCATGGTAGAACTCCTACAGTCTCGACGAGTTGCGATGTTTCTCGATAAATGTGGGACTTTCCTTCAAAAGTGCTTCGACATCGGCCTCTTGGTAGATTCGCATTACTTTGACACACACTGTTTCGCCGCGAATCAGGCCTTTCCAAACATCGGCGAAACCCCCTGCTGCTACTTGGTGAGGACCATCAAGCTGCAGCCGGTCCGAGAGCGCAAACACCCGGGGATCCGGTCAGATGAAACTGAAAGCTTGCGAAGAGCTTCCAATATCACTGGGCAAATGCGATCATCCAGGAGCGGGTAGTCCAAAAGCTGTTGCAGAATAAGTACGGCATGGATTATTGGAGCAAGTGCCTCGGGCATCGGCCTCGGGCACAACTCGGCCACTGCCTCGGGCATGACTCGGGCAAGCCGCCGGACTATTGTAGAACATTGTAGACTATTTAGTCTGACTCGGTATTAAAAGACGGAGTCCCTTCTCAGCGAACGCGTTAAGAAGAAACGACGCTATATTAAATACCTAAAAGACGGAGTCCCTCTGGGACATAGTAAGTAAGGTTGTACAGTAAATATAAAGTATAGTACTCACTCTCAGCGAACGCGTTAAGAAGAAACGACGCTGAGAGTGACATGTAACAAAACAGATGAAAAAGGAAAGTGTGACCGCTTGGCGGTAAGTCAAGTAGGGAAGGAACGAGACCGTAACTAATACTAGGATCGTATTTTAACACTCCCACTCGGGCGAGGTTCCATCCCAAGTAGCCGAACAAACTGTTCGTGCTTTGTTCCCGTGAGACCTTTGGTAAGTCCATCGGCGGCCATCTGGTCAGTCGGGACGTAGTCGAGGTCGATGCAACCCTTGGAAATGGCAAAGCGAACGAAATGGTAGCGGAGGGCGATGTGTTTGGTGCGCGGATGATCACCGGGATTCTTTGCAAGAGCAATAGATCCTTGATTATCACCGAGAAGATCAGTGGGAGCTGTCTGCGGAAAACCCAGTTCTTCCAGCAGTTGGCGCAGCCAAATAGCCTCCTGTGCAGCACGAGAGCAGGCCATATACTCTGCCTCAGTTGAGGAGAGCGCCGGAGATAGCTGAAGTTTGCTACTCCAGCTTACCGCAGCACCCGACATCAAAAACACATAGCCACCAGTGGAACGGCGTGTGTCGATATCACCGGCCCAGTCGGAATCTGTGTACCCAAGGATAACAGACGACATGTCGTGGCCGAGGGTCCCATCGAAAGTGATGCCGTAGTCTTTCGTGCCGCCGAGATACCGTAGGACATGCATCGCTTGTTGCCAGTGTACCTCACCAAAGTTTGAGCAAAACTTGCTGAGTGCGCCAACAGCGTACGCGATGTCGGGGCGTGTTCCGAGCATAGCGTACATGAGAGTTCCGATGAGACTTTGATAGGGATACTGCTCGCGGATTCGGCGCGCCTCAGTCTCGGTCTTTGGCGAGTCATCTTTGGTGAGTTTGATGCCAGAAGAGAGCGGGGTAACATGGGTACGGCCATCATCGGCGCCATAACGAGCGAGAGCCTCGTTAATGTAGCGAGTTTGGCTGATGGTCAGCGTCTGTGCATCACGGTCGTGGTCGATTGCCAAACCAAGTAATTGTTTGACAGGTCCGAGATCTTTGACTTTGAAACGATCATTCAAGGCGACTTTGTGCTCCTGCATGACGGCCAAGTCATTTCCGAGGAGGGCCATGTCGTCGACATACACAGCGAGGAAGCAGATCACATCGGCACGCCGGAAGACGTAGATGCAGTAATCGGCGTGAATGCGGCGGTATCCCACGGTCCTCAGCTCTCCATCCAGCAAATCATTCCACACGCGTGAGGCCTGCTTCAGCCCGTACAGCGAACGACGCAGCCGTTTGATCTTGCCAGCGTCGGGGCCTGCACCTTCGGGAAGACGAATGTAGATCTCCTCCTTGAGATGGCCATTCAAGAAGGCCGTGTCGACGTCAAGGTGGTGGAAGTGGAGCTTCAGCTGGACTGCGAGTGCGCAAAGAACACGGACAGAGGTGAGTTTGACCACTGGAGAGAAGATCTCGTCGAAATCTACGCCAGGCATTTGCGAATAGCCTTTTGCGACAAGGCGAGCTTTATATCGCTCGATGGACCCATCCGGCTGCCGCTTAATTTTGAAGACAAACTTCGCATCGACGGCCTTGCGCCCTGGAGGTAAGCCATCGCAGTCCTCAAATGTGCCCGTCTCACGCAGAGATGCAAGCTCAGCGGCAACGGCTTTCACCCATTCTGTGCGGTCAGGACGACGCATCGCCTCGCGCCAAGTGAGCGGATCCGACTCCGAGCGGCCAGTCCCGTGGGCTGCGGCTGCGAAGACGAATGCCATCTCCCCAAGCACTACGTCCTCGGCCTCCGAGTACTGCGAGAGCGCGAATGCTTCGGCCGCATCCACTTCGACAAACCACGCACCGTCATTGTCCTCGACGGGTGCAGGCTCGTCCTCGCGATATCGGGCAGGCAAACGACGTTGCCGGGGCCCATTGATGTCAGGAGGTGGCCCAAGCATCTCAAGCTCCGTGCGACGTGCACGCTGCACTGGAGGCGCTGGCGGTTCCTGTTCGGGCTCTGGATCCGGTAACTCGGTTGGTGTACGAGGCGGCGATGCAGGGGGAGAGAAAGATGGGGGAACAACCACTGGTGCAGCTGGAGGCAGCTCCGGCTTCGCATTGGCTTTAGCGGGCCGTTTGCGATGATCATCCCACGAGTCTCCCACTCGAGTGAGTTCCTCATAATCATTCTCTCCGTCCCATACAATCTCTGACAGGTCGACTTTAGGCTGCGGCGGAGTGGGTGGATCCACGCGTTCATCGAAAATGACATCGCGCGAGGTAACCATGCGCCGCTTCTTGGGATCCCAAAGTCGATACGCCTTTGTACCCGGCTCGTACCCGAGCAGAATACACTTACGTGTCTTGAACGCGAGCTTCTTCCGCAAAGACTTTGGAATGTGAGCATATGCTGGGCAGCCAAAAGTGCGATACGCAGCGACAGACGGCTTGATCCCAGACCATGCCTCGTGCGGCGTCATGTCCTTGATGCGAGTCACAGGGCATCGATTCATGAGATACACCGCAGTGCGCACGGCCTCTGCCCAGAAGCCGGCAGACAGATTTGCAGCGAAAAGCATGCATCGTGAGCGTTCGACGATGATGCGATTCAAGATCTCGCTGAGTCCATTCTGCTCTGGTGTGTGCGGTGCTGTCTTTTCGTGGATGATCCCGATGTTTCGAAGGTAATCTTCAAATTCATCCGAGGTGTACTCGCCGCCGTTGTCGGTGCGTATGACCTTGATCTTGCGACCTGATTGGAGCTCTACCTCCGCTTTGAATTCACGGAACTTTTTGTAGGCCTCGGACTTCCGGCGCATGAAGTAAACCCAGACTTCGCGCGAATGGTCGTCAGTGAATGTGATGAAGTAACGCATGCCCCCGATGCTAGAGGGGAACGGGCCGCAGACATCTGAGTGGACGAGGTCCAATTTATGTCGGGCACGCTTCATCGAAGGAGAGAAAGGGAATTTATGTTGTTTGCCATGTACACAAGCCTCGCAAAATTGTATACGACCTCCCACTGAATCGACACCCTCCACCATGCCTTTTGCGACAAGTCTTTTGACATTATCATAGCCGAGATGGCCTAAGCGACGGTGAAGGAGGTTAATGTCGATTGTGCGGGAGGTAGTAAGATTTGCGTACTCTTTCGAGAGCATCGGGCGAGCCAGCAGCCTATAAAGACCGCTGCTGGTTTTTGTAGCTGCGGCAACGCAGCGCCCAGAAGGAGCAAGGACGTGACAATCATTGCCCTTGAAACGAAGCTCGTGTTTCCGGTCCGTTGTGGAAGAGAAGGCTGGTCAATAGGTAGACCAAGAGGTGTCCAGGTCGTGCAGGCGACAGCGCCGAGCCGTACAGCAGTGGTAAGATATCACCTGAAAAGAAATCGAGGCAGGCGTAGATAAATGAATAGGTTGTATAATATATGAAACTTAGCTCAGATTTGCTTGAATGAGGGTGGATTCGCACACAGATGCTCAGAAATTCGTTGTATACGTGGCGGTAAGAGATAAAGGTGAGGTGATCCGTGATCCACAAACAAACAAATATCAAAATGATGTAAGTACGAGAGTCCGTGGGTGGAAAGCCGCAGCTAAAGTCAACCCCACTCCAGCAATCCGGGAACTACGCAAAGACGTGATAGGGAGAGCATGTCTCCCCGCAAAGACATTGACATGTGGTTGCCCAAGCCACAGTCAGCTCAATCCCCGGCGTAGTCCGAGAAAGCCGAAGACTTGGGTGAAACCTGTCGCATTGGCGCTACGTAGCGAGGAAAACGAAATGTCTGTGATCAATGAGGTAGATAAGTGTAAGAATGTGTAGTGAGGTTCAAAAGCTTAATGAGAGGTATTTTGGGTGTGATCCGGAAATATATCTCGAAATAACATTGAACTTGACTTGGCTGTGCAACGAGAGGAATCTTGTTGGTGTAGCTGCCGAAGGAATATAAAATGGTGAGAGGAGATAATATATGTTCAGGAATGAAATGAGCAAGAGGGATGTGATGGAAGAATAAAACAAAAACTCGACGCATTATGTCTTCATGTTTGGTTGACGCGTGCTATCGGCCCGAGACCCGAAGGCGACGAGCGCGTCGAGTCGCACTTCCACACCGTGAAACGGGAGACCGAAAGGAGTGTGGCAGCAAGGTCGGGAACATGAAGAGCATCAGGGATTGAAGCCGGAACGACTTCTTTTGGGCAGTCCATGAGATATTGGAGCGTGCCGCGGCCGATAGCCTTGATGACAGACGAGTCCCCGAGGTGGATGGATATCGGCTTCTCGAGACGGACGTAAGTCATGTCATTGAAGTTTTCTCGGTTGGGAGAGAGATGTCGCGTGCATCCGGAGTCGATGAATGCATCCGACTTGATGGCCTTGGCAAGGAAAGCCACGACGTCGGTTGCAAGGAAGACGTGAAGGGAGCCATCCTCCCACTGCTCCGTGCGCGCAGAGAACTCGGCGGCGATTGACACGAGATGCGCGCGCTCTGAGCTCTCACTCATATCGGAGTCGGAGTCAGAGTCGGAGGCTTCAGCGACCTGGGCATCTGCCTTTGATGTCTTTCCTTTCCCCTTCGACGGTCTCTCCAAGTCCCGCTTCTTTTTGTAGCAATCATCCTCGATATGCCCTTTGTACTTGCAATAGCCGCACCGAAGCTTCTTCGAGCTCCTCAAGGATTTCTCCTTATTTTTGGCGAGAAGAGCGGAATCGGCTTGTACATCAGCCCCGGTGATGCGGCGATATTCCTGCATGAGGCGGGCAACGACATCAACGGTTTTGAGTTTGTTAGTGTCGGTGATGGACTGGAGGAGAGCGACAAGGAGGGTTTCCCAGGTGGTCTCGCGGGGAAGTGACATGAGCATGATTTGTGCGAGGAATTCATCGTCAAATCGTTGGGCGACAGGGAGCTTGTGATTCTCCATTTGGATGAAGGAAAGGTGAGTGTGCATGTTCTCATCCTCGGCGTATTTCTTTTCCAGGATGCCAATTTTAATGTAGTAGGCAGCGAGTCCAGAGGTAGAATCTTTGTGCGCCTCCTTCAAAGCATCCCAGACTTCCTTGGGCGTAGTCTTCCCCTCGATGTGCTGAAGCTGGTCTTCCGCGATAATGGAGCGGATAGTGCCGATGGCCTTATCACTACGACGAAGGCCTTCGTTATAAGCACGAACATCTTCTTTGTACTCTCGCTGGGCTGCCGCTCTGACGGTAGCAGATGCATCTGCCGCAATGACTGGTGCCGTCGGCTGCGGGAGCGTGATCTCCTCGCCGGAGCAGAGCCGATAGACTCCGATGCGCATTAGCTCGGAGATGGCTTTTGGCTCCCAGCCGCTGTAGGCCCCCGCGGTGAGCGGGGTGATCTGGCGCCAATCTGAAGTTGTTGATTCCGAGGACATGACAGCGTGAGCGTGGGCGTGGAAGCTTCAGAGGAAGTTCAATTGGGAAATGGATGGGATGGAGGACGAGGTCTAAGTGTTCGCTAGCTAGTTCGGGGTGTTACGCGCAGCTGGAAGACTGGAAGTCCAGATGACGTGGCAGTTGCTGTCGAGGGAGAACGTCGAGGCTCCGCAGGATCTCGAGAGGTTCGATGCTCGTGTAGTTCGCGCGTGTGCACGGGCGATGCTGCGTTCAACAGGGTCGTCTAGAAATAGCTACGGTCGGGGCCCATAGGGTAGTAGTCAACCTCGTCACTTCGTTACTTCGCTTAAACTCGCGAAAGTTCGTCACTTTGATGGCAACCTCTGAAACTTCGTCAGTTTGGTGAATTCCCAGGAAAGTTCGTGAGGTGAACAAACTACACAAATCAGACGCATCAATCTGGCCATCATTTCCTTCTCCCCCATTTTTTTATATTGATACCCTGGCCTAACACTGACCTCTAACCCTAACTGCTAACCTCTAACCTCTAACCACTAACCACTAACATCTAACCTCTAACCGTAACCCCCTAACCCAAACCTCTAACCTCCAACCCCTAACCAGCTAACCGGAACCTAACCGGCCAACCTCGGCAAGCTGTTGATGCACATCACTCCGTGATGTGCCGAGGAGTCGCCGTTTGACAAGGTTGGAATACCAACTCACGAACTTTCACAGAAAGCCATCAAACTCATGAACTTTCACGAATTCCTATCAAAGTTACGAACTTTCGCAGCGCTAAGCGAAGTAACGAAGTGACGAGAATGGCGCGGACTCGGGCCCATAACCTAAAAGACGGAGTCCCTTCTCAGCGAACGCGTTAAGAAGAAACGACGCTATATTAAATACCTAAAAGACGGAGTCCCTCTGGGACATAGTAAGTAAGGTTGTACAGTAAATATAAAGTATAGTACTCACTCTCAGCGAACGCGTTAAGAAGAAACGACGCTGAGAGTGACATGTAACAAAACAGATGAAAAAGGAAAGTGTGACCGCTTGGCGGTAAGTCAAGTAGGGAAGGAACGAGACCGTAACTAATACTAGGATCGTATTTTAACAGGTATGAGTCCTTATGACTCCGTATGACTCCTTATGCTGTACATGAATAGTATTTAAACCGCTGTAATCTGAACTATGCCAATAACTAACTTTATCTTGAACCACTACAACCTCTGTGTGATTATAGTCGTGCTCACCCCACGACTCAACAACCATCTAAGTAAACTGCGCCAATAGGTTATGGGCCCCGCCCTAAACTTATAAACACACAGTTTATTAGCGACACTCTATTCTTATTTGAATCAGCACCGACAACCTACCGATCTACGCACTTTCGATTTTGGACATGACAGAACATTCTTCTACTCGGATTGAGCTCCTCAATGAGGAGAACTGGATGCCGTGGAAGCATCGCATAACGGCGATACTCCGAGACAACAAACTTGAGGGTTACGTTGATGGCTCTGAGGTATATCCAACAGTCGCAGACTCGACGCAACCTACTCCAGCCGAGAAGAAATCAATCGCGGCATGGAATAAGGGCGATGGAAAGGCACGAAGCAAAATTGAACTTGCTTTAGGAAATTCCCAGATGGTACATATTGCGGGAGCAACTACGGCACTCCAGATGTGGTCACAATTGTGCACAGTCAAGGAGGCCAGAGGTCAGCTAGGTATTATGTCATATCGACGGAGATTATACCGGACGATTGCCGCAGAAGGCGACGACATTGCGGCCCACATCACGGAGCTGCGCTCAATTCAGGAGCAATTGAATACTATGAGTAGCCTGGTATCGGACCAGGAGTTCCTCATTGCGTTGATCACCTCTCTCCCAGAATCATGGGATTCATTCACGAGCTCGTACCTGGCCGCAAATAACGGTAAGCTAACAACGACCATTGGCAGCAGTGTACTTTCATCCTCCACTGGGCCAACGGGCCCTGTCACCATCAATTCACATGAGTTGGTGGCCCTCATACTTGAGGAGTATCGACGTCGGAAGGAGAAGGCCGGAGAATCTGGAACGGGATCATCAGCACTGTTCGCAAAGAACAATCAGCACAGCAAATTCACGAACACCAATGATGGATGTTTCAATTGCGGAGCCAAGGGCCATATGGCAAAGGATTGCTGGAGCAGGGGAGGCGGCCGAGAAGGCCAGCGCCCGAAGAATTGGAGTGGAAAGGGTAAAGGAAAATGGAACGGTAAAAACAAAGGAAATTCTGCTAACGTAGGTACGGAAGAGACTTCCGAGGATTCGAACCAGAATGCATCCTTCATGGCCATAGAGCCCCACTTCGATTCACGTCTATCAAGAGACGCGTGGCTTGCGGATTCCGGCTGCACAGTTCACATCGCCAATAAACGGGAGATTTTCTCGGATTATACTCCGCTGGAGGGCGAAACCATCAATGGACTTGGTGACAATTCAGTTAAGGCCCATGGCCGTGGAACTGTTAAACTCGAGAGCTATATCAATGGCCAGAAGGAAACAGTTACCTTATACAACACATTGTATGCACCAGCAGCTGCCAACAATCTGCTTTCGATTCCCCGCATAGATGATGCTGGAGGAGCAGCCACATTTCAACATGGCAAAGCGAAAATTCGCACTGGGTCTGGGAGGCTTGTCTTGCGAGGTGAGAAAAAGTTTCGACTTTACTGGCTTGATACACAAGCAGTTGTTGTACGGAACCGAGCCAACATTGGAAATTCCGAGGATACTAACCCGAATAGCTGGAAGGCATGGCACCGCCGTTACGGCCATGTATCTGACTCAACATTAGAACTTCTCATCCGGAATAAGTCCGTAGATGGACTTACCATTGATCCTAGCACCAAGCCCGAAGTCGAGGTATGCGAAGCCTGCATTCAGGCCAAGATGCATCGCACGCCATTCCCACATAAAGCCCTTCACCGATCAGAGAATCCAGGAGAAGGTATCCACAGTGACCTATGGGGTCCTGCACGTACACGGTCAACAGAGGGGAATTATTATTATATCTCTTTCACTGATGATGCTAGCCGCAGAAAGACGGTTTTATTCATGAGAACCAAGGACGAAGCGAAGTTCAAGGTCATGGAGCACATTGAATGGCTTGAACGGCAGCGTGGCTATAAGCCAAAGTGGATTCGTGTCGATGAGGGAACTGAGTACCTGAATGAGAAGCTTAGAAAAGCACTCGCAGCCAAAGGTATTGAAATTCATCAGACGGCACCTTATTCCCAGTCCCAGAACGGCGTTTCTGAGAGACTAAATCGGATGCTCATTGAGTTAGCAAGAGCGATGTTGGCAGAGAAGAATTTACCTAAAAGTCTATGGGAATTCGCTGTAACTCATGCCGCATATATTCGAAATCGATCACCGACGAAAGCTCTGCCAAACGGAATAACACCGCATGAGGCATTTACGAAGGAGAAACCAGATGTATCTCACTTCCAGGAGTTTGGAGCACCTGTTTGGATTTTTCGCGAAGATGTTAAAACATTATCAAAGCTTGACAACACGGCAATTAAACATACATTTTGTGGCCATTACGACGGAGCCAAAGCAGTACGGTACTACGATACAAACACTCATCGCGTCAAAATATCCCACAACTTTCAGTTCACCGATCCCTACATCAAATTCAGTGAAATTTCACCCGATGTCCCATCCGAGGGGGAGAACAACGAGAATGCGAATGGCACATCAGCGAAACCAGCACATCAGCCAACTATGACACAGAACGTACCTATGGCATCAGCATCAGTTCAACCACCACCGTCCACGCCAACACCGGCTACACCACCAAAGAGCGCAAATCCGCCAAAGCCCACAGCGTCATCATCAGCGCCGTCAACACCTCGTCTCGCAACGGAACATCATCCAACACCCAATCAGCTAAATCCAATCCCACTCCGCAGGTTAACACGCACTGTCAAAGATCAGAATTACCTGAAACTCGGAAACCCCAATGCTCGCAGAGAGCAAGCACACCGTCCCAATCGAGGTTCAGAACCCGATGCCGTCGCAGAAGACGAAGAGGACAATCCAATCGCAAATTTTGCGTACAAGGCAACACTCGGAGATCTTGACCCAGGTAAACCCAACATTCCCAAGAGCATTCAGGAGGCAAAAGCATCGCCTGAATGGCCCCAGTGGGAAGCAGCAATTAATGCCGAGCTTGCCAACCTGAGCACGATGGGTACATGGGATCTCGAAGATTGTCCAGCCGATAGAAAGCCAGTTGGATGTCGATGGGTATTTGACCTAAAGACAGATCAGCAAGGGAACATTGTCCGCTATAAAGCGAGACTCGTGGCGAAAGGCTACTCGCAAGTTCCTGGCATCGATTATTTCGATACTTTTTCACCGGTTGTACGTCTTGAATCGCTCAGAGCACTCCTAGCAATCGCAGCTGTTCACGACCTCGAAATGAAACAGTTAGATGTGAAGGGAGCATATTTGAATGGAGACTTACAAGAGGAAGTCTTCATGGACCAGCCCCCAGGTTTCGACGATGGCTCTGGCCGCAAATGTCGTCTCAAGAAGACACTGTATGGACTCAAACAGTCAGGTAGGGAGTGGAACCAAAAACTGCATGGGATACTCGCCAAGCATGGTTTCAAACGCATAGAAGTTGACCACGGTGTCTATGTGCGCCGAATCAATGATCAGTTCGTTATCATTACGGCCTGGGTCGACGACTTACTTCTATTCAGCAACAATCCCACCATGCTATCAGCCACAGAGATCGCTTTGAAACAAGAAGTCGAAATTAACGACCTTGGAGAGCCCAAGAAGCTCATTGGTATCGAGATATATCGTGACCGCACTAAGAAGACCATCCAGATATCCCAAGAGCATCACATTGAGGGAATCTTGAAGCGTTTTGGATATGAACAGATGTCCACAGTGAAGACCCCAATGGATCCCAACATTGTCCTCGAGAAGAACCAAATTGAAGGACAGACCACCGATGAGTACGGCCGGAGTTTTGCAGAGCACATGGGCTCATTAATTTGGCCAGCCACCATCAGTCGTCCAGATATAGCGTATGCAGTCGCCAGAATCGGGTCCTACACCAGTAATCCCAGCGCGACACACTGGACAGCAATGAAGAGAATCTTCCGATACCTGAAGGGGACAGAGAATCAGCGGATCACTTTCGGAGGACCGGACCTGAGTTCTGAATCTCTTTTCAACCACTATGGCGCGTACAGCGACGCCGACTTCGCATCGAACCCAGATGACAGTAAATCTGTTTCTGGATATGTCTACCTCCTTGCTGGTGGCCCAATTGCTTGGCACTCGAAGAAACAGCCGACAGTTGCACTCAGCACCGCTGAAGCGGAATACTCAGCTCTTGCAGCTGCAACTCGGGCCGCAATTTGGCTACGATATTTATTTGAAGTGTTACCCTTCAATTTCCCAGCAGCACCGACATTGATTTACTCAGATAACCAATCCGCAATATCGATTGCTTACGATCCACAACACCACGCGAGATCGAAGCATTTCCGCATTGAGAACCACTTCATTCGGGAATGTATTGATAACGGTACAGTCAATGTTGAATATTGTCCAACAAACGAAATGATTGCAGACATTCTAACGAAGGCTTTACCTCGTATGAAGAATGATCAGTTCAGTTCGGACATGGGACTCCTGCCGGCTTGAGGGGGAGTATTGGAGCAAGTGCCTCGGGCATCGGCCTCGGGCACAACTCGGCCACTGCCTCGGGCATGACTCGGGCAAGCCGCCGGACTATTGTAGAACATTGTAGACTATTTAGTCTGACTCAGTATGAGTCCTTATGACTCCGTATGACTCCTTATGCTGTACATGAATAGTATTTAAACCGCTGTAATCTGAACTATGCCAATAACTAACTTTATCTTGAACCACTACAACCTCTGTGTGATTATAGTTGTGCTCACCCCACGACTCAACAACCATCTAAGTAAACTGCGCCAATATGGATGTTTTTCGATGAATATACTCACATCTTGAAGAAGGTCAAGAAGCTGTTGTGCATGGTCGTTCCGAACTTTCAAGAATTATTGACAGGCGATGGGATCCGCCAGGATATCAGCAACTTGAGCGCAGACACAGTGAAGATCGGTCCACATCATGTCATTAATTAAAGACTTTGGGAGGACCTGTTCCTAAGACCGAGGTGATTCTGTCTCTAGCTATATTTTTACCAGTGGTGACCCAAGGGATTCGTGTGGGGTACGAGGCTGAGGCATTCCAGTGTGAGACTGACTTTGGCGGTGCGGATCCAAGCCGCAAGCGAGTAATAAATTAGATTAGGACGAAGATTGAAGTTCGACGAGATCGATCGGCACCGGACTGAGACTCTGAGCAAGAGTCTGAGAAGACAAATGATGAATGGAAGTGATGCTTGGGACGGACGAGGAATCTAAGTTTTAATTTTGATTTTGATTTTAACATAAGTATTCCAAATTCGCCAGCCACTGGCACGGAAGTTGCCCTTCAGCTTCCGCGTTTCTACGTACGGTAGGATCCGGACTTGAGTTGTAAGTTATGTAGCTCGTTGGTAGCTCGATGATCATGAACGCCCCCGAGAACGAACGTCCCGATTGTATTTGCGCTTGTTACATCCAAACACCTACACCTTCCGAGTCCGAGTCCGAATTAGGAAACTTCACAGACGCACTGCCACACAGAAAAGAATGGAGGTAGAGACGATACAGGGCGCGCGTGCATGGCAGCGGGATATACAAGTAGGTAAATATTCTTGCAAAGATAGACGGCCATATGGCCCGAAGACTCGGCGAAGAGGGAGACATTCATTCGTTAGCCCCGAGCGGTGACGAAGCCCAGGGACAGAGACAGGGAAAGCAAAAGCAAAAGCGGCGCCAGGAGCCAGAAGCGTCGCAACAGCCTGCCACCCCAGGCCCTTCCCCCACCGGTCAATAGCGAACGCAGCGCCAGCACGCCGTGCACCGTGGGCGCAAAGAGCACCCACCACTGGATTCAGCGACACTTGCCAGATCCCGACCTCGAGCAATAAGTGGCCGCAGTGAAGAGATGACAGGGACAGGGCGCGGTGGGGGATGCTGGTGCGTACCCCCAGCCGCAGCCGCAGCCTCGCCCTATCATTCCAATTTCCGAGCGACCCTGCCCCGCCCACTGCACGCGGGACGCGCCACGATCGCGAGCTTGACTTCCTTTCCATCCCCGGAATACCCGTAGGCAACGCGGGGCACTATAGAAGCGCCGTCCTGCGTCTAAGCCCCCCACGACCATGAAGTCTTCCCGGGCGAATGCAGACGACCTGGTGGCGATAACAAACACCACGGTGACGCCAGAGTCGACGCATTAGATAGGGGATGGGGAGCGAGCGCCGTGCGGGGTGAGTGCAGATGGTGAAGCTGCCGACGATGGATCGGTGACTGGACTCGCGGCTGCAGCTGTGGGCCAAGGCAGCGGAGATGGGTATCCGCGGGATGTGCCCACCACGAGTCGTGTTGACGGGCAAGGCAAGAGAAGATGGAGATGGGAAACGAGCGAGGTGCCCAGGCATTCCCAGCGCTGGAAACACAAGGCACAGCACCCCGTCCTCCGCGCGAGCTCCATCGTTCCTTCTGTCGAGGGGTGCGCATTGCCACGTCATTCAACGCCTCAGTGATGTGAGCTCCGAGCCTGCGTCGCGCGTAGCTTGTCTCGGTCGAGTATACACGCCGCTGCGGATGTGTGGTATCGTCGTGGATGGTATTACACCGCTGGAAGAAAGAAGGCGGCGCTCTACAGGACATCGGTGGGTTGCTGCCTCGGCGTCGTCTCGAGGAGCGGGATCTGGTATTCCTTCTAGCACTTTGGGCCCGGGAGGCGGAAACCGCAAGCGGAGGGCAGACGGGGGATAACACGAAAACCGAAAGCGGTGGCAAAGGATACGTGCACGTGGGGCGAGGAGCGACGAAGAGAGGCTTGGGGCGGAAGGCGGGTTCCGGGTAAGTACGAAAAGGACGAGGCGATCTCGGGTCCTGCTAACGATAATGAGCATGGTAGATACAGATGCAGATGTGATCGGCGTACCAGGGGAACGTACATGTGTATACGTCGTGAACGCCAAGGAACGATGTGGTGTGATGCAGTCGGTCGTGCGGGGAAGCGCGGTAGCTTGAGAACGTGGAATTACACACAGAGACCCAGACGAGAGCGAGAAAGATGTCAGCAGACAGCCATAGCTCGTCCTCGGAAGCGCATTGCACGAACAAGTGCCACTGCGCGACGGCGACACGCCCCCGCCTATAAGGTGGCGATAAGAACTCGCACAGGGGATAGATGGCGCGATGATGCGGGGGGACGGAGAGCATGTCAGACACGTCCCAGTGTCATCGCCACGATGCGCCCAGCGAAAGCGTCCGCATCGTGTGAAAGCCTGCAATGACAGTGAGGTCCACACCGATACCAATTGACGAGTCTGATGGTTTGGAGAGCACCCTTCTGCACGTCTACGTGAGTCACAAAAACTAGGCATAGAAAGAGAAAACAAAGGGAGAAGGCAGCCACGCCGGAAGATGGTATGTGGCAGCAAAGAATAACGAGAAGAAATGCAAGGAGGAAAGACTCACAACATCCACGCAGAGAACACAGCGCCCAGAAATGCATTATCCTCGCCACTGCGTCAGGATTTTGGTTTGCCGCATTAGACGAGGCCAGTAGCAGTTATAGGAGGGTCAATATTGGTTCGGTGTGTGAGTGTTGCTGAGAAAAAGATGGTCGGCCGCTAATCGCCGACCGCCTTCGGATCAACAACCTTGCAACAACCGATTCCACCTTGACGTTCAAAAATGCGGTTCTAGCTTTGTGCTTGCCCCGATGCCTTGGAGACCCGCGAATGACGCCAGTATTCAAGCCGGAATCTCTGGATATTCAGTACTCAGCAAATATTGGACTGCGTCCTTTGATTCGGACCATGATCACCAAAGTCCTGTCCGCTGCGTCCAGCGTTCCTCTGGCTACAGTCCGACCTGGCTCCTATCTGCCGTTCGAGCGCCCTAAGAGCTTTCTTCGCTGTCTTCCACCCGATGGACGAGTCCGCCTCTGCTTTTGGCCCAAATCTGCAACAGGCGTGCTGTTGCGCTGGCGAGCTCATAGCTGTCGAGTTCGATATTTCCGGGGCTCGAGAGAGGTTCCCCGTATGATGGGCTTGCCTCCCTATTCGGAGATAAGGCCGCGTCCCCTGTGGAGCCCACTACCGTTCACGTCAATCAATGCGATGAGCGCTCTCCTCTGTCTCCTTCCACCACCAGCCATGTCTGCCTCCTACCGAACGGGCCGTATCACGGCCATGGGTATCCATGATGCAGCTCCCAATTACTCGGAAGAGGCATTCGAGGCCAAGTGGAAATCATGGCTCTGCCCATCGCACAGAAGAACTTCATCTCATTCGACGCTGTGCGTCTCGACCTCGACTCTCTGTTGCTCTTATACCCCTATTTCTCTTACCTAACAACAGATATTCCCAAGCAATCTCGCAACAGAACAGTTGAAGGCCCTCGGATCGAAGCCTGCCAGACCGACTGTCTGGATCGCACTCAAGACCGAGGCACGTTAGTCTCTCGTAGACAGACGCTCTATATACTCCAGCTCGTACCTTGGGCATCAAGGGGACGGTCGAGAGGCGAAAAGGTATAAAAGGATAGCAGAGAAGGGTGTTGTAGTCAGTCAATTTTCGGAGCTCAGTTCTCCCCACCACCTGTACCCCCACCTGTGCAACTAAGCCTCGCTCACACCAAGTTGACCACATCCTCACTTGCCTCTAGCAGGGCATTTCACTCCCACACCTCCATTAGCAAGGTCCCAACTCATCGGACCCCAAGTCATATCATCGGGCTTCCTCATAATAGGATCATCAACTTAGCGAGCTCCACGCTTTGTAGAAGTCGGCCTGGGCGAAGCCATATTGGTTTAAATCGCTGTCTGCCACCCAGCGTCACGACCGGACGTACCACACGTTCGACTGACCAGCACCAGCCGGTGTTGCTGTCAATTGCTTTATAACCGTAAAACATTGTATTAAGCCTTCCACCTTCGTTGGGAACATCGGGGAAACACGAGGGAAGGATCGCAGCATAGGCATCGGATTTTACAGGAAACAACGTGTTGTTTGCTCGAGCTTGTAACCTGGGACAGGTAACTATTACCCCCACACCCATTTACAGCTAACAGCAGGTACCCCCAACACGAACCCACGGAACGTACGCCTCATGCGATCCCGTGCAAACACTCTCACTCGGACCACGCACGCGTCCTAATCCTACATCCCCACTATCCTCCAATGCTAAATAACCCCTAGAGGCCGAACGTGCTGTCTATTTGATAAAACAAATTCTCATAGCGGTGCTGCGGTCCTTATCACAACGCGTCGACAGCCTATCATCTGCAGACAGATGGCCAGACGGAGTGGGTCAATCAGGAGATAGAGCAGTATCTGTGGGTGTTCACCAATTTATGCAAGATGATTGGGCAGACTGGCTCTCCTTGGCAGAGTTCAGCTTCAACGACAAGGTGCACACCACGACAGGGTTCAGCCCGTCCTATACCATGTTGGGTTCTCACCCGCAGAAGGGTACAGAGCCGCGGTTCGAGGTACCAACCAAAGCAGCCGACAACTTCGCCAAATGAATGCAGCGGGTACGAGAAGAAGCCGCCGCATGCATGCAGGTGGCTCAAGAAACGATGAAGCGCTTCTATGACCGCAAACGAGGTGAAGATCCCAGTTATAAACCTGGAGACGAGGTGTATTTGTCGGGAAAGAATCTAACAATGCACCGACCTATGAAAAAGTTGGACGACAAACGACATGGACCTTTCAAAGTGGTGCGAAAGGTTGGATCTCTCGTACGAACTCAAGCTGCCGAACACCTGGAAGGTGCACCCCGTCTTCAACACGGTGTTCTTGAAACTGTAGGTACCTCCAGTAGCAGAACACCAGAAGACGGTTCCTCTGCCCCACCGGACGTGGTTGATGGCGTGGACTTATATGAGGTTGGAGAAGTTCTCAACATTAAGGTACACAACTGGAGTCTACGGTACTATATCCGCTGGGACAGCTACCTGAAAGAGGAGTACACTTGGGAACCCCGATACCACCTGGCGGGTGCTGAGGACACTCTAGCAGAGTATTATAAGAAGAACCCATGGGTCCCTCAAGAGATCCTGAATGGAAAAGGGGGCTGGAAAATGGAGAACCCTCCCCCTAGGCGAAAAAAGAAGAAGCCGTGATGTCTCGAGACGAGGCATCCCTAAGGGGGGGTAATGTCATGATTTGCCCGTTTTCACATTTCCCAAACTCATTCCAATAACCCGCCAGACTACACAACATCCACCAGGTTATACTCTGGGGTGCCCCTACTACTCTTTCCTCTTCCCTCCTTTGTCTCGCTTTCTTAGACGTCCCACTCGACCCCTTGATCGTAGGTTCAAGTTCTGCCCCCAATCGGGTTATTTCAACTTGATCAGTTACAACTGCGATCGTATTTCAACGATACGACCACATTTCCATTTGACCCCTTGATGATTGGTAGCTGTTACTACACCTTGCGGTATATAATCCTAGGATAGGTAATTAGGTTCTTTACACTATTCTAGTCTATTCTCCACAGCTCAATCTACCGCGTTTTGCGTATCTTCTTGTATCACCCAGCCGCCCACATCATAGCAACCCTGCAGTGAGGCCCTGTGCTGACAGTCAGCCGCGGAAACGCTCTGCACATGCTCATGGGGATGCAGATCCTGCCAAGGCTCCTTTCCTGCGGGCGCCCTCAAGGATCGAGGATCCTCATTGCAGCAGCGCGAGCCGGACACATGACAGCTTCCCCTTCACCACTGCTTCTCGCGTCCCACCCGCTGTCGTATCCCAAAATTGTTGGGAGTAAAGACATATTCATCTACCACAATTCCTCTCATCAATAATATCACAAAACCATCACACACATTGAAGGCATCATCTCAGTTGGAATGCATGATCGAAATCACTGATTAGATTGTGAGACTTCCCGAATAATTTACAGGCAAAAGATTGAGCAAACACTTGCAACATGCACTTATGTTCTCTCACGACTGTTATCTTTACAATTTACGATATATGGCAGTGAATTTTAAGCTAACATTGAGGTTCCACCTCAATGAGGACATACATTCCCACCCCTGATTATGACCTCATGGTCTGACCTTATTGTATGACCTCATCATAGGATGTTCATTATTCAGCACACTGGATTTAGCTCCACCTGCTCCACACTTTAGTCTACATAGCTGTGTTTAATTCAGGGGTAGCTCCACAATGATCTCATTGCCAAGCTTAAGAAAAAGGTATAAAAGGCTGCAGTAGTTAGTCGGATAGGCATCCAAGTATTTAGTACCCCTCTTGGTATCACCCTCTCTACTAGTAATTTGAGTTTGTATCTCTGCTCAAATACACTACCTTTCACCTTTTTATTCAACTGTCTGCCTCAAGCCGCTTGAATATCAACTTCTGAGAAGTAAACGAACTTACCTCTTTCAGTGAAGTCTCAATCTTGAACTCCGACGTAGGAACAAGAATCAGTCAGGCAAAGTTAGCCACATTTGTATTTCAGATTGCACACATAGTTGCTGCAATTGGTACAACCCATCGTTCAGATTACACATACTGGAATTGCTGTAATTGAACCAAGCAAGTTATTCAGATTACACACACTGGAGTTGCTGTAATTGAATTCAGTCACATATACGAATACGAATACGAATTGTTCAGATTACACATACTGGAATTGCTATAATTGAACCACGCAAGTCATTCAGATTACACACACTGGAGTTGCTGTAATTGAATTCAGTCACACATACAAATACGAATTTGTTCAGATTACACACACTGAAGTTGCTGTAATTGAACCAAGCCAGTCACGCATACGAAGAACCGTTCAGATTACACACACACAGTTGCTGTAATTGAACCATAGTCAGTCAGATTTTGTCTGCAAGCCAAGTACGTGAATCAGTTTGAAATTAATTAACCTTTTTGTTTCTTATAGGAATTTTAGTATTGTCTAGATTGAAAGGTTGATCCACTCAGTCTAAGAATAACACCAGTTGATCGGAATATTCGATTTATTGGTCTAGCACATTACCCCTTCAAGCATTGAGGGATAAGCCGAATCTTCAAGGTTCCGCCGATTCTCTTGTAGAGCTAAATCTACGTATGACACCGCGCGCCCTCTCCCTCCGCTTTTGTGCTACTCGTCATCACCGGTCCCTTCCCTCCTGTTTGAGCGTATCCATGCACCCCCTCTAGCTCTGCACTGTGCGTTCTGTACAGTTCTGTATGAGTGCCGGTACCGTGCCGTCTCCCCACACGCAAATAGATGGAAATGCCGTCCGTGCGCGCGCTTTTGACTCGGTGGTACTCTTGAGTATCCCACTGCGCAAGTGCGAGTGGGAGCAGAACCCGTGGCGGCTTCCCCTGCGCCCGGCAGAGCTCGGGTCTCTCCCCTCTGTGGACGTCTACAACTGGTGAATCTATCTTCTCCTATCTCATTCCGCCATGGCTCCCGACGCCTCCATCTGTGTCGTTCTTCTCCTCTGAGGCCCTGTTCTGCCGCTCCCCCCCCCCCCCGCGCGTCCACCACGTCCCCGGCCTGCACCTCCTTCGAGGCGGCGTTGTAGATTTCGGGCAAATGATGGATTAGTGGTAGGTCATCGTGGATGGGAGGTGAAAGAAGGAGAGATTGAGTCGTTTTTGGCGAGTGGGTATTCATTGTTCTTCCCCCATTCCCTTTTCTTCTTCTTGCCTTTGTTGTGGCGCCACACCCTGTCTCATCCTGTCCTACCCTATCCTCATACACCACCATATTGCCACTGCGCGCTACCTTCGACCTTCACCCCCCCTTCACTTTCTTGATCTTGTCGGGCAATGCTGATCTGTTACTCCGCAGATTATTGTTTTGCAGTGGCACGGCTCTCGCAGTGCGGGCCAACCTATCTTCTGCCATGCCACGGCGCCAGTGGAGTGCGTTGGCTGGCAATCAGCGCGTTCACTCTCGTCGTATACCATCGTGCCACGCAGGATGGATCGGTGGATTGGATGGGGCGTTTCTAGCGTTCCGTGTGGGATGGGGGCAGCTGCGGGTGTGAGTCTTCTCGTCCCCACCCACCCCTTCTTCTTCCACACGCTCTGTCTATCGTATCATTTCTCCTCCCTCTTCCTCCCGCCCCCAGCCCTTCCCCTCCCCTCTCCATCTCGCTCTCCCTTCGTGACCACCGTGCTGATGTTTTTCTCATAGGCGCAACGTCCCCGTCCCCACTGCCCTGAACGGAAGGGAGCGATTGGCCTGGGCGCCATCGAAGCGGATGCGGGTAAGGTGCGTTTCTTTTCCATTTCTGTTTCTTCTGCTTTTCTTTCGGCAGGATTTCCTTCTATTCTGTCCCGCTTGAACCTCCTTCCTCTTACGAAACCGCATTCGAAATCGCATTTCGACATGTTGGACTTCGATTGCTCGCTGCCCGCCGCCATATCCTTCCCGATGCTGGGGCATTATTTCAGCGGGCACGATGGCGCGCGGGACTTCGGCTACACGTGTATCGCTCGCAATTCTGCGGAGATGCTAACTCATGCACGTGCTTGTGGTCCGCGCGAGGGATGCACGAGGGTTCATTGAAGAAGGATTGATATACGCGCCTTCTGCAGCTGTCTCCGCTGGTGGACTTTAAGTCCCGTGTCAACGTGAGTATCGCGATCATTTTGGCCGTGCTGCTCGCCCGTATATACAAAGTCTTTCTTCCCTGTCATTTTTGCTTCGAATCTCATCCTTCCTTATTCTTTTCCGTTTGTTTGTTCAGCTGCAATGATCATTCACGAATTGCCTGTGATCAAGTCTTCATGATCCTGACTAGCGAGCAATTGTTCTACAGGCGCATTTGGCAAATTTCTCAGTACTGGGGTTTGGATACGGTGTTGCAGGCAAATCCAAAGTGAATATCGACTGCTTCAGTGGGGTCATTCATGGCAAGATCAGCTTCTTCCTGTACCCAACTCCATAGTAACGACGGTGCTCTGCATGAGGCGAAGAATTTCCAGCCTGATGGATCTCGACTATCTCCTCAGTTGACTGCACCAACTGCCGCACCTTGTTCTCTACCCACGACTCATCCGCCTCGACGGGAATTTCCTCCGCAATGCGATGCAATCCGGCATTGAAAGCCGTGCTGCTCTCTCGCAGAGGAAGAATGTACTGTGGTGTCGGCCCCAGCCCAAACCAAACGTAGCCAAGACGACCGGTTTCTGTACCCAGCAAACAGCTCGGGGACGGCGGGCTGGGCATGGTCAGTGGCCTTGACGCCGGTGTGTCGCATGTGGTCTAAGTGCACGAGATACACATCTGGTGAGTCGGGATGCGCCTGGAATGAAATAATGTCGCGTGATATCTATAATTTCAACCTCTTGTAGTCGGTGTCAATTAGTGCATGCATGAAGGCGCGCTCGTGGCGGTGGAACTGCTTGTCGAATAAATCTAGGGAGAAAAATTGTCAATGAGAGGTTACAGGCAACAGACTGGACCCTACGAGGGTGGTATTGTTCTGAAGATTGGCAAATTTCCCTGTGACCTGCGCCCCAATCCGCCCGTTGGCAGTCGGCGGAGCAGTAATAGGGGCTCGTGAAATGTGCACAGCTCTTTAAGTCTCGCCTTGCCTTGATATTTCCACACTGTTGGTAGAGTTAGCAAGAACCGAAGATGAACACAATTGATCTGCCGTTATATTATTGCACGCTGCCAACCAAGGACTACCTGCAGAATTCCAGGAGTTCAAGACTCTCGCGCGCTGCGCTACCAAAGTTGCAAGCGTGGTCCACACCGAAAACAATGGCACTTGTGCGAATTCTTCCATCTCCGGCGAGCTCTGAACTTCCCTGAGGGCACTGGGCATGGAGGTTACCACTGAACAAGACACGAGCGCGAGAATAGTTTTCATTATCCAACCGAGTTCCTCGTATATGTTTGTTGCCTCCATTTGCGGCCCCCTCTGGTAAATGTGACCGCGCAAGATACGATAAATCGCAGGAGCCCAGCTTCAACCGCTTCCCTAACCCACGGATGCATCGGCGCCATCGTGAGGTACGTCATCAATGTTCCTATCCCGCGATGAATGGCCGGCCAGGTCAAGTGTACTGCAGCCGGGAGGAGAGCATTCAGCGCAGAGACGAGAGTGGTGATGATTTTCTGGGAAAGAAGCGCAGACGGAAACTCTCCGTGTTTGGATGTCGAGACCAAGAGCAGGAAGAGATGCGAGCAGAGCGACCTTCGCCTCGGTTTCGCGGAATTCCGCTTGTAAATTCTCAAGGCTCTGATATTCTTAGACATAATTCTCCGGGTTTATGTGATTATTGAAACAACCCGTGAATTTCACTCCGGTTCCGAGTACACAATGGGGTCGTTCACAATAGCCTTTTTTCCTCCCTTTTTTATTCCCTCCGTTTTTCTCCGTTGCCCCCCCCTTTCAATTTCGACAGGAAAAAAGGGTGTAAATCCAAAAAATCTAGGTCCAACATGTGATACTAGAGAGTTTGCGCAGAGCCACCAGATCAACTGGTGGCTATTTTTTCTCTGCACCCAGCACATCTCTCAGGGTCTTCTAGCCACCATATATAGCCCCTGTGGAGAGGATTGCATGGTGGCTAGCTCGAGCTGAATGACTGTCCTGGACACCGGAGAGAGCAGCCACCAGTTAAACTGGCGGCTCTGCGCAAACTCTCTATTGGATGAAATCAGAAAAAAAAAGGAAATGAAAAAGGGCCAAAAAAAAGGCTACTGTGAACATTCCAGTTTTCAGCTCCCCTTTTCAGCCCTTTTTCAAACCATTTTTGGCTCCTTTTATCCATTTCATGCAGTCTGGGTGCTCCTATGGTTGCTCAAAGGTCACATAGCACCTCAAATGTTCAAAAAGGACTGGGGTGAATTTTTCTGGATTTTATGGCTCACTCGGTTACATTATCTGCCAAACATGAAAAAGGGCTACTGTGAATGACCATAATGATGACTCTCTCTCGGTTTGGGTTGGTTCCGGGAACTCAATTAATTAAGGAAGGGAAAACACTAATGACTGATTTTTCGCCATGTACATACTCAAGTACTATGGAATTTACATGAGAGAAGGAACTACAATCCATAATGCACAAAAGGGACCCAGCATCTGAAGGGAATATTTGGTTCCTTCCGCAACTTTGCAACAGCGAGATGGAGTGCTTTAGCTGCTTGTGTTAAATCAGGAAGGACGGGAGGGGTAGAATGTGGATCACAATTTTCGAACAGATGTTCATAAAATGTGTCTGCAATCTTGGGACCATCGAGATCATTCATGGTCCTTGGACAAGGTGAGATTCCATGCACTGGGAAAAATAATTCAACTCACCACATTGTAGCTACTACTCCACGGAACCCTGCAAACAGCAGAGTTGCTGCAAGGTGCATGGCTTCGTCCGGGACTGTCTTATCACCCTTGGCGGTCTCGCATGCACTGAGGAATGCTAGCGACATGGATTTTTTGATGTCCAGTGCATCATCTCCCGCTGGCCTGCGCATGATCTCAGAGATTTTGAGGTGCCCATCAGTTAGGATGAGGCCGCTATCAAGTGGATGTTTCAAATCTTGAACTCCATGGCAGGCAAAATGCACTATGGATGATTCCCTAAGATGGACGAGCGCGGTTTCCACTTCAGTGTTAACTAGAGTGGTGAGCCATTCCTTGGGTACTCTCATCATAATTTTCTTCAACTCTGCCCTGGCACCTGGCAAAGGTGCACAATCCGGGGCCTTTGGCTCAATCACTGCTGTAATTTTGAATGAGGCAGACGTGTGAACAGGAGGGTCAAGCAATGCACTGAGTGTAGGTGTATAGGATGAGACCACATAATCTGATACACAATCTGTTGTATCTTTGTCGTAGATTCCTGCTGCATGGATGGGAAGGAATGCAAATGGCCCTGTTGGGCACCACCAAAGCCTCGGTGGATCAACTGATTTCTAAACAAGGATGAGCTAAGTTATAATACAGAGAAAATGTTGTACTTGCCTGTAAACTGAGGGCATCGAACACCGGCTTCACAATATTTTTCCACAGGTCAGCGAGAAGTCCTTGAAAGACTTCATCTGGGTCAACCTTGAGTGTGCCTTCTCGTCCAGCAAGCAGCCGAGCTCCTAATTCCGACCTATGATTTCCATGTTCACAATTTTCAACAAATATTTTGAAATCAAAGGCTGGGTTTGAGAGTCCACGAGACAGTTCAGCAAGGAGATGTGCTTCAGGAAGGATGAATTTCGGAAGCTTCAGGTACTGTACCGCACTGGATGATGTTACAATCAATGCAAAGCAGGTGGAGTTGGTTGTAATGAGAATAATAATGGGGCCTGACACTGCTGCTTGTTGCAGCGCGGCAATGGCCTTAGGCCGCATGAAATCCTCAAACCCAGGTAATTTTTGAACCTCTTTGATGGTTTGCGCCCAGTCTTCATTGAGCTGGCGGCAACGGGCACCCTCAGATTCAATAGACCTGATTTTCTGCTGGGTATTCAATGTCTCTCTAGAGGTGTCTCGAAATGAAGCCTGCTCCAGTTGCCTGGCCAAATCTTTAAGTTTGGCAGATAGTGCAGGGGAAATTGTTGCCAGGTTGTCAAATGGTGTTCGCAGATGTAGTGCTTGGGACCAGAATATGGAACGGCTAGCCTCCAGGAATTCCACTGCAGTATCATATTGATTCAGACCAACAGCACAGGCAGCAGCATCAGATGCAACAGCAGTATCTCGTGTGGTAGACAAAATCCGTTGGCGAGATGGAAGATCCAGATGAAGTGCAGCCAACTGTGGAATCAGCTCAATTGCTGCATAGTAGGCAGTTAAACATGAGGTAGGACTGTATTGAGCTATGCTCCTGGCCCAAGAGCATGCATGTCGGAGGCGGGTAAGAGCTGAGGAAGAAAGGTATGTTACTGCTTCTTGAAAAAGGTCGCAGGCACTTTCAAGATCGTGGCCATCATGTGCATGTTCATACATAAGAACAAAGCACTTTGCAAGGCCTTGAAGTGAGCTACCTCGATCAGGGTGAGGTGGTGCACAAAGGGCCAGTGCTTGTCTTTGGAGTTCTATGGCCTCATTGATATCCCTTGTATCTCCCTGCTGCTCAAATCTTGTCTGGACTGCATCGGCCAAATTGTTGAGGTAGCCACCACGATTGGGATGAGGTGGTTCATGAATGGCCAGTGCTTCTCTATGAAGTTCTATGGCCTCGTCCATATCCCTTGGATCTCCCTGCTGCTCAAATCTTGTGAGGACTGTTGTTGCCAGATTGTTGAGGGAGCTGCCACGATCAGGATGAGGTGGTTCACGAAGGGCCAGTGCTTCTCTGTGAAGTTCTATGGACTCCTCAATATCTTTTGCATTTCCCTGCTGCTCAAATCTGGTGCGGACTGCCGTTGCCAGATTGTTGAGGGAGCTGCCACGATCTGGATGAGGTGGTTCATGAATGGCCAGTGCTTCTCTGTGGAGCTCTATGGCCTCATTGATATCCCTGGTATCTCCCTGCTGCTCAAATCTTGTCTGGACTGCATTGGCCAGATTGTTGAGTGAGGTGCCTCGATTGGGATGGGGTGGTTCATGAATGACCAGTACTTCTCTGTGGAGTCCTATGGCCTCTTCAATATCCCTGGTATCTCCCTGCTGCTCAAATCTTGTGAGGACTGCAGTTGCCAGATCATTCAGGGATATGCCACGATTGGGATGAGGTGGTTCACGAAGGGTCAGTGCTTCTCTGTGGAGTTCTATTGCCTCGTCAATATCCCTGGGATCTCCCTGCTGCTCAAATCTTGTGAGGACTGCCGTTGCCAGATTGCTGAGGGAGCTGCCACAATCAGGATGAGGTGGTTCACGAAGGACCAGTGCTTCTCTGTGGAGCTCTATGGACTCCTCAATATCCCTTGTATTCCCCTGCTGCTCAAATCTTGTCAGGAGTGCATTGGCCAGATTGCTGAGGGAGCTGCCACAATCTGGATGAGGTGGTTCATAAAGGGCCAGTGCTTCTCTGTGCAGTTCGATAGCCTCATTGATATCTCCTATATCTCCCTGCTGCCTAAATCTTGCCAGGACTGCATTGGCCAGATTGTTGAGTGAACTGCCACGATCCGGATGAGGTCATAAAGGGCCAGTGCTTCTCTGTGAAGTTCAATGGCCTCATGGACATCCCTTATATCCCCCTGCTGCTCAAATCTTGTCAGGACTGCATTGGCCAGATTGTTGAGAGAGCTGCCTCGATTGGGATGAGGTGGTTCATGAATGGCCAGTGCTTCTCTGTGAAGTTCTATGGCCTCATCAATATCCCTTGGATCTCCCTGTTGCTCAAATCTTGCGAGGACTGCTATTGCCAGACTGCTGAGGGAGCTGCCACGATCCAGATGGGGTGGTTCACAAAGGACCAGTGCTTCTCTGTGGAGTTCTATGGCCTCATCAATATCCCTGGAATCTCCCTGCTGCCCAAATCTTGTGAGGACTGCGGTTGCCAGATTGATGAGTGAGCTGCCTCGATCGGGATGAGGTGGTTCATAAACCACCAGTGCCTCTTTGTACAGTTCAATAGCCTCATTGATATCCCTTATATCTCCCTGCTGCTCAAATCTTCTACAGATTGCAACCCCCAGATTGTTGAGGGCTGTGCCACGATCGGGATGACATGGTTTATAAAGAGTCAATGCCTCCCTGTGCAGTTTAATGGCCTCAGTGATATCCCGTATATCTCCCTGCCGCTCAAATCTTGTCTGGACTGCATTGGCCAAATTGTCGAGGGAGTCGCCATGATTGGGATGAGGTGGTTTATGAATGGCCAGTGCTTCTCTGAGAAGTTCTATGGCTGCATCAATATCCCTCGGATCTCCCTGCTGCTCAAATCTTGTGAGGACTGCCATTGCCAGATTGTTGAGGGAGCTGCCACGGTCGGGATGAGGTGGCTCACGAAGGACCAGTGCTTCTCTGCGGAGTTCTATGGCCCTGTCAACATCTCTTGCATCTCCCTGCTCCTCAAATCTTGTCAGGAGTGCATTGGCTAGATTGCTAAGGGAGCTGCCTCGGTTGGGATTAGGTGGTTCACGAAGGGTCAATGCTGCCATGTGGAGTTCAATGGCCTCATCGATGTCCTTTGACTCTCCAAACTGCTCAAATCTCCTAGTGAATGCATTTGCTAGATTGTCGAGGTGTCTGCCACGAGGTGGTACATGCAGTGCCAGCAGCACCCTATAGTGTCTAATTTTCTTGTCGAGGTCCTTTGAATTCATTACACAGGGAGCTAAGGAATCTGATCAGTCATGTTTAGGATATACATATTGAGCCTTAGCTGACTGCTCTAAGAACAGCTAGATTGAAGGGAGTAATCCCCTGAGACGTGTCATCAGTTTGAGATTTTTCTGCAAATATTTGACTCACGAGATTGTAACAGGAATGGATGGCAATAAGGGGTGACAGATGGAAACAAATAGACCTTGTTATATATGTGGCCTACCTGTTGCACTGCCAGCTATCACAGCCGCAATATAGCCGGATTATAATCAGACTGTGCGAATGTATTTCAAAATTAGTACACCATATCGGAAGATGCCCATAGCTTCCATGTTCCCTGTCATGGCTGCCCTACGGCCAGATTCCAATCAGACATGGGTCTGTGAATTTAACAGCAATATTTCCTGAAACAGTCATGCTTCATGATGTCAATGTTGTTTTCGCCGCACCGGAGGCGCAAGTCAATTGATCATGGTGCTGAGTCCAGGCTTAGGGTGCATGTCTGCTGTCAAGTTTAACCCGATTGAGTTAAATGCGACTCAAGCGCGGGCCGCGATTTCCGGAGGTTCCATAGTGCTGTGAATCTTCTTGGTGGGAGGCTTTTTTGTACTAGTCTGTAGAAAGATATAATTCCATTTTATAAATGAGGAGGCGAGCACAAACATTCCTCTTTTTACCCCCGGATCTGTCTTGATTCTTCGCCTTCTCTTTCCCCTTGGGCTACCATTGCGTAAGTCAGTCAAATGACAGATATAGTGGAAATCTTACCGGCGTAATGTCTTCGGAACCATCACTGTCTTCCTCAGACTGAGCTGGAGGATTGCGCGGGGGATTGTAATTTTCGTTGTTTGAATCATAGTCCGAGTCCGGAGCCAAAAAATGTTCGTGCTGTCGGGTACACTCATTGTCATGCTAGCATACTTGAAGGCCGTTTGGACAACCGAGCTGCTCTCGGCAGAAGTTTTGGCCTTCCTCAGAACGAAAAATTGTGAAGTTGGTGTGGAGGGTCTGCAAGATCTAAGCACAGGGAGATAGCTATTGAATGTAACTCACATTGAGTCATGGATTGTATTTGTTGTAGATAGCTGTATCTACGACTATGCAATATGTATTTTTGGGCTTAATCTCTTACTGTTTCACACAGTGAAAGCTTAGGGCCTGATCGGGTGCACTAGAATAGGCTTAGAATCAGCTTAGAATCACGTTCTATAGAATCTTGTCACACTGCTGTCACTCGCTCTTGCTGCCCTCATACCGCTCTTGCTCGTGTTCCCCATGGCTTCCAATGCGCAGGACGACGTGGGCAACGATGAAAATGGCAAAATTACCTCAAAGACTGCAGTGTGGATTGATCCTGAGGTCAAGGCGCTGCTGGTGGGCTTGGCTGATAAGAAGAGCACACACATGAGCGGGAACGGATTCAAGCCCCAGGTCTGGCCCTCCATTGTAACGAAGGTAGAGCAGGTCAATCCCGATGCAAAACCCAAAAAGGACAAGCAGAAATGCATGAACAAGCTAAACTATGTACGTTGCGACCAATTTCGCGATGCGCGCCCGTCACTCACATCCCAAGCAGCTGAAGAAGATATTTGACCGCTATGTATTCGTACAGAAGTTCTCCGGTAGCGGCTGAGATGACGACGCGAAACATGCTACGAATACAGAGGAGTATGTCGATGACTTTGTCAAGGTGCGCCGCCACGTCAACGAGCACGGTGGCCTGCTAACTGTACCAGACATATGGCGACAATTATTCGCGCTGCTTTACTACCACATGTCCCTACTAGGCAGAACTGGATGCTCTCTATAGTGGAATGACTAACAAGGCAGCTGGCGAGCACGTCCAACACCTTGGACCGAAGAAGCAGCGCAGATCTCGCAAATCCCTGCAGACAACACCCTCTACCTCGAGTTCGACCCCCAGCATTACCCCACCAATACCCGTGCACCCCTCGGCCCCATTTCTAACAACTCCGATGCCGACTCTTTGACCGATAGCCAGCTTACGTCGCAAAATGATGGTGAAGAGGGTCAGGGTGCCTTTGACGATGAGCTCAATGTTGTATGGATATCTTCCAATATATCCAATGCTCCTTCTCATTCATTTTAACTAGGATGCACCAACTCCATCGCACAAGGGACCCAAGAAACGCGAACGTGCCCCAACAGACAACGACACCAGCGACGTGGAGAACGCGGGCAGAAAACCTTTGAAACATCAGCGTTCCGACTCCAGAGGCATCGCCCAACGCAACGCAGAAGCTGGCACTCAAATTTCGCGTGCCCTCGACAACCTGTCCAATGTCATGGCGCAGCCTCTCGTTACTTCCGAGGATCTATCTTATGTCGACGAGGTTGTCACTATCCTCAAAGATACAACCCTTCTCCCTGCTGATCCCCGCGGTAAACTCTACCGTACTGTTTCTGCCGCCCACAGTCGTGATGCGGCCCTGGCTCGCGTTTTCATCCTGGAAGAAGACCGGACGCGTCGAATCGGGATCCTCGAGGGTATTCTGGAAGACACAGGCCTATTGGACCCCTATGTACACCATTTCATCTGCGGAATGATCCCGTATTTATCGTGCCCTTAGATTCTAACTGCACCCATCGCTTTCTACCTTCGTCGCATGTTCCTGTTTTCTGTACTTATAACCTGCACTGTATGCTAGCATCAGTTTTCATCGTATCGTTATCCCAATTGTAGCAATGAATTGAATGTCATTTGTAATTCTACGCCAAATCTGGGTGCTCTCGAACATAAGGAATCCACATCGCATTAGAAATACGATCCCGACGCGCATCTGCCCGCGATTTCTCGGTAGTATCAATGGCATACACATGCCCAATATCCAGCGCTGGCCCCCCTGCAAAGAATGAATCGCTGTCTACATCGTACTCTTCGTCGTCACCGATGTCGTTGATTAGCGAGTGAATCCGGAGGAAGTTGTGTAGAGCAGCGCCGGCTCCGACGATCAGTGCTTGTTTGCTATAACTGAATTCCAGACGTGATATCGAGAGATGGAAGTGTCGCTTGACGACACCGAAGATACGTTCGATGGCATTTCAGAGTTGTGCGTGGCGTAGATTGAACAATTCCTTCGGAGTTTGAGGCCTATATTTTTGATTCAGTTGGATAAGCGCACATGAAATTGGACCACCTTGCCGTTGTTTCCCTCCAAACTCCTTCAGATGATATCGTTTGCCACGATAAGGAGCAAGTAACATATCACAGTTCGGGAACCCAGCGTCGGCGAGATAGTAGTGGCCAGGGGGTAATGCAAAGCCATTCCGTCGTGCACAGTCAAAGAGATGTCCGTCGGCAGCTGTGCCCTCGTATCCGGGCATGAGATGGAGGAATCTCAAGTCAAAATCACAAGTTGCGATCACATTTTGGGAGATCTGCCCATGGCAGCCACGGTAGCGTACAATATGTTCAGAGAGGGCATAAGCAGGGATATGGATGCCGTCTGTATCACCACGACAGTATTTGAAGAACGGAAACCAGCGCGGGTCTGATAGGATCTTGTGGGGAGTTTCGTCTTGAGGATCAGGAACATATTTGTTGTAGAAGGCACCAGTGAACATGGCCAGTCCCTTATCAAGATATCTGTTGTGCGCAATCAATAGACGAATTGGTGATTAACGAAGAAACGCACCGGCTAATGGCGTCACCTGAACGTTGGAACCTTTCTTGGAGTTCCCTCTGGCTGCTCCCGTGGACCATCCAGTACACAAATATTGCGAGCTGCTCCTGTGAGGTGATGAAACGGCTATCAGCCAGCTCTCCGTTTGCTGCTAATTCAGCCCATAGTAGTGAGAACTGCAGAGCACTCATCCCGAGCTCTCGATGGCAACGGTCTGGATGACCATGTAGCACCTCGTCTAGCCAGCCCTGTCCAGTTAGAATCGAGGTATGCATTGGTCGTGGCATCGGTCTTTCGACTCCCAGAAGGGCGGTGCTGAAAAAGATAATAGCAATAACGGCGCTATAGGTGGCGGTACGTCGTCTTTGGACACATGAAGTATTGATGCGGTCTTGTATGCGGGCCTGCCGGACATATTGTCGATTGCGCTGAATTGCGTCAGCGGGCATTGGGAGTTGGGCCTGGATGGCGGGAATTGACAAAGGTGTGACATAAATGTGACATTTTATAGAAACCAATTCTAAGCCTATTCTAGCGCACCCGATCAGGCCCTTAATGAATTTAATTTATGTTTGCCAAGACCAGTAATTTAATATGTTGATCGACGTGAAAGTAGGCGTAACATCTTACTTACTTAGGACAAGGAGAACAATCTCATAGTTGAGCAAACACATCAACTAGTTGATCGGTGGAATCCAACAGTGCAAGCATTGTCAAGCGTATAAATTGTTATACAGGAGGTCTGCCAAATGTAGCTTTAGTAGGGTGTTTCTCCGAAGTTCGATTTTCCAATGTCGAGAGCAAGTTTTGTTAAACTAGCACTCGTACCGATTAAACTTCTATTGTGAGTGTAAGTCAGTTTACCAAAAACTACTTATGTATCACATACTTTCTTTACTTTACTCCTAGTACTCCCATGCAGGTGCTAGTGAGTGTTGATTCTTCTTTAGTGATTACTTTAATCTCAGCTTATGGCAAGCCAAGATTTCTTCTTTAAATGATTTCGATTACTTTAGTCAGCTGAGCCAATCAGCTAACTGTCACTTTCTTTCGTTCTTACTTTCTTATCTCAAATTCAAATCAGTCAATTTCGGTGCTCAAGGTGAGCCAGTGCCCTGTCCTCAACGTCAATGATCACATCGGCTCTGCTCACCAAGTGTGGGTCAATGCATGCCATGTAGAGCAGGCGTCCCTCCTTGGGAGGTAGATCTCCGATGTTAGCCTCTATCCCCAACACAGAGAACCCTGTTTGGCGCGCCGTAGAGGTTTTAGCAGTATAATGAGATGCAAATATATTGCTATCCGTGGATTGAAATGTCAGCCCAACATAACAGAAGCAGTCTGTATAGCCAATCGACTTTCCATTGAGAGTAAAACCAGGCGGGTGCTTTGGGATGGGCCCGAAAAGCATAACCCAGGATTTGGATGCATTTGCTTCAAACAAATTATTACCGCACCAGCGTGGAAAAGTATTTAGATGCCGCTGCAGTCCATCAGCGCTATATGATACAATGGCCATATCATCTGCGTGTTTTATTTTTATTTTTATACGCACTTTTCATTTATCCCCGTTTTGCGTTACATCATCTGTTTGTGCCGTAAACAGGGACCCACCGTGCGTTCTTACCATCGTATCACCATCCTCGCAGCCAGTGGAGGGCAAGCACCCAGAGGTAGGAGTGGAGCACCTTGCCCCTTCCACTCGGAAACGTCGCCAGTGGGCTATTAGCCATCAAGACCCTTGTTTTGTGTCCTCGACCATCGCACTCATTTCACTTCACTTTTGTACTTCATCAGCACCCTCTCATCTATCTATTTTCGTACTCTGCAGCTCAAGACAATATACCACATTCATATTCCACAATTTATTCTACAGCTACCGGATCACTGACCCATCTATCGAATCTATGAGCCAGGCTTTTCCCCCTTCCACAACATCAACTGACACCCCGAGTCCACACCTTTATTCGAGACCTGGATATGAACGAGCGTTACGAACATATTTCCGGACAGAGTATGCATTTACATTACCTTCGCAGTTGTCAACACACTCGACCTAGTCGTAATTCCAGACCTAGAACTGGGATACATTTACCGAGATTATATTACTCTGGCAGTTCATCAGCACACCAGACTTCCTCAACTCGAGTGGCATCTGTGAAAATATGAATGAACGATTGAGATGTGGATATGCAAAAGGGAAAAGAACGAGTGACAGGAGAGAGCGAGAAAATAATCCTTCTTAGACTGCTACAATTCGGGCGCGAGGACTCGTACCCCGGCTTGCTACCTAAATGCATTGGCAATGGACCTAACACTCAGCAGCGATGTGCTGTGCACCACACCTGAGTCCTCACCTCCATTAGATACCTGAAGATGAACAAGCTTTATGAGTGTTTTTCCACTGCAGGGGATACAGGACATTACTTGGGTAGTTCGTCAACATACCAGAATTCCTCGTGTGGATTTCAAAGCTGCATCTCTGTAAATTATGAAATCATCTGAGTGAGAAATTGTGTCATGATTTGGCAGAAACCTGTCCCTTTCATTTCTCCACACAATGGACCGGATCATTCAACAATCGGGCACACACGGCTGGATTATTCAACGATTGGGTTATCCCTATCAACGAAATGACCAACACTCCTGAAATGGTCCACATTCATTACCAACACCCTGAATGTCGCTCAGTAACCCTGAGGACCATTCCTTAACCCTATTTGTTGAAACTCCTTAATTTGATCAGACCCCTAGATACTATAGTATATAAACACAGTAGAATCTATATGTACATTAGATTCTGCCTTGTCTAATATCAAGTCTACCTTGATCTGACAACAACAAAGTGTCTTCTCAACATACCCTGGCTTCCTTTCCCATCCATTATCTTCTCTCCTCGATATCCCATCGAGTCTGGTGTCTCGGTGTTTATCATACCGCCTTCGGGTCTTTCTTGATATTCCCTCGAGTAGATTTCAGCTGACTACCACTGCCTAACGAAGAGGCTCTCTGGCTTTATCTCCTCATCAGATATCGAACTGGGTTCTAACTGGGTTAATAGAGTATTGTTGCAGCTGGGTTATTCCCTATTGAACCTATGTTAGGCCGACCTAGGGCTTACCTTGACAGAGAGCCTCATTGTTGAAGCTTCCTCACAAAACCAGATTAAGATCTCAGTAAAATCATGAATTAAGCCCCCAGTTAATGGCCTCAGGTGCCTTCACCCAAGATAAAATTCATTCGGAGATGTAGGGAGGGTGGAGAGCCAGAGAGTTGATAGTCGATAGTTCCAAAGGAGTCGATGCCTTGGGCTGGAACAAATACAGATTTGCACGAGATTTCGAATATTCGTGTAACAATAATTTTCAGAGTCTCAAATGTCAGGCCGGTCGAGGCAGGGTGTGCTGACAGGAAGCGCGGTATGACCAAGGAACTCGGTCAAGCATGCACAAGAGATATTTATTGTCTGAGGCTGCGGTATCGGGAATCGGGACGGAATCGGCCAAGCGAAGGCCTGAAACTCACACGCAAGCGCAGCAAGTATTCGCGCCAAAATCGCATGGTGTGAAGTGAAGTGGCAAAAACGAGACGACCATTTGGGATCAATCTTTCAAACAGGGTTTAGGGTTGGGTTGGTACATAGCCTCGGCAGACCATGTTGCGTATTCGGATTTTTGCCAGCCACCGCCGCCGCCGCCGCCGCCTGGAATCGAGCGTCGCGGACAGGTGAGGTATGATATTTTTACCAGTGGCGACCCAAGCAAGGGATTTGTGTAGGGTATAAGGCTAAGGCATTCCAGTGCGAGACTTTGAGGGTGAGGATCCAAGCGAGTGATAATTAGAACGAAGAGGAACTGAGACGAAATCAATCAATTAGCACCAGACTCTGAACAAGACACATGTCACAGACGATGAATTGAAGTGATGCTTGGGAAGGCCGGCCTCGGACTCGGAATCTAGATTTTAATTTTAACATATTCCAAATTCACCAGCCGCTGGAGTCGCC
This sequence comes from Mycena leptocephala, assembly GCA_029378395.1. Taxonomy (NCBI): domain Eukaryota; kingdom Fungi; phylum Basidiomycota; class Agaricomycetes; order Agaricales; family Mycenaceae; genus Mycena; species Mycena leptocephala. The sequence goes on from JARJLF010000450.1 coordinate 169,022, forward strand.
CTTCAGCGTTTCTACGGTAGGATCCGGACTTGAGTCGTATGTAGCTCGATGATCATGAACGCCACCGAGAACGAAAGTTCCGATACAGTAGTGTTTGCGCTTGTTACATCCGAACGCCTACACCTTCCGAGTCCGAGTCCAAATTAGGAAACAGACAGACGCAGAAAAAATGGAGGTAGAGACGCCAACGACAGGGCGCGGTGGGGGATGCTGGTGCCTACCCCCAGCCGCAGCCTCGCCCCATCATTCCGAGCGACCCTGCCCCTGCCCCGCCCACTTCGTTCCCTGCACCACGATCGCGAGCTTGACTTCCTTTCCATCCCGGAATACCCGCAGGCAACGCGGGGCACCGTAGAAGCGCCGTCCCGCCATCCTGCCATCCTGCCTGCGTCTAAGCCCCCCACGCCCCCACGGGTGTGAAGTCTCCCGGGCGAACGCAGACGACCTGATAGCAATAATGAACGCCACGGTAGACGCCAGAATCGAAGCATTAGATGGGGAGCGAGCGCCGTGCGGGGTGAAGCTGCCGACGACGGATCGGTGACCGTGGAGTCGCGGCTGCAGCCGTGAGTATAGGCGGCGGAGATGGGTATCCGCGGGATGCGCCCACCCACGAGTCGTGTTGACGGGCAAGGCAAGACACGGGAAACGAGCGGAGCGCCGCCATTGTCAATCTACAGCCGGATATGCGCCGAACACCAGGCATTCCCGCGCTGGCAACCCAAGGCGCCCTCCGCGCGAGCTCCATCGTTCCTTCTGTCGAGGGGTGCGCGGTGCCACGTCATTCGACGCCTCGGTGATGTGAGCTCCGAGCCTGCGTCGCGCGTAGCTTGTCTCGGTCGAGTACACACGCCGCCGCGGGTGTGTGGTATCGTCGCGGATGGTATTGCACCACTGGAAGGAAGAAGGCGGCACTCTACAGGAGATCGGTGGGTCGGTGACTCGGCGTCGTCTCGAGGAGCGGGATCTGGTATTCCCTGTAGCACTTTGAGCCCGGGTGGGGGAAGGCGGAAACCGCAAGCGGAGGGCAGACGGGCCTGCATTGGGGATAATGCGAAAACCGAAAGCGGTGGCGAAGGATACGTGGGGCGAGGAGCGACGAAGAGAGGCTTGGGGTGGAAGGCGGATTCCGGGTAAGTACGAAAAGGACGAGGTCCTGCTAACGATAATGAGCGCGGTAGACACAGATGCAGATGCGGTCGCCGTACCAGGGGAACGTACATGCGTATACGTCGTGAACAGCAAGGAACGATGTGCTGTGATGCGGGGAAGCGCAGTGGCGATAAGAACTCGCGCAGGGGATAGATGGCGCGACAACGCGCGGGGACGGAGAGCATGTCAGAGACGTCCCAGTGTCATCGCCAAGATGCACCCAGCGAAAGCGTCCGCATCGCGTGAAAGCCAGCGACGACAATGAGGCGAGCGTGAGTCCACACCGACACCGATGACCTATTGACGAGTCTGAGGGTTTGGAGAGCACACTTCTGCACGTCTACGTGGGTCACAAAAACTAGGCATAGAAAGAGAAAACAAAGGGAGAAGGCAGCCGCGCCGGGAGAAGTAAATAATAACGAGCAAGGAGGAAAGACTCACGACATCCACGCAGACAACACAGCGCCCAGCAATGTACCACCCTCGCCACTGCGTCAGGATTTGGTTTGCCGCATTAGACGAGGCCAGTAGCAGTCATAGGAGGGTCTATTGGTTCCGTGCGTGAGCGTTGCTGAGAAAGAGATGGTCGGCCGCTAATCGCCGACCGCCTTCGGATCAACACCGATTCTTTCTTGGTTTCCACCTCAATGTTCAAAAATGCGAACTCCGTATGCACGTTGCCGTTATTCCCAATCCTGTTCCTCAGAGGGGGCTCGAGGATGGATGGCGTCTTATGCTGGTTCTTTTCTTTTCCTGGGGATTTGGTATTTCTCTCCTTGTATACTCAGTTCGCAGAGATCTGGTCTGGGCAGTTGTGCAATGCCCTTCGCCGTATGCGTATGCTGGAGGGATTACGGCTCGCGCTCGCGCTATGGCGTCCGCAGCATACTCATCCGTGGCCCGCGGGAAACTCGTTCTTGCTTCCTCCCTCTTTGAGCCCAACCCCGACCTGTATCCACAGCTCGTGAGCGCAGTGTCTCTCCGACCTCGTGCGCGATTTTACTCTTTCCGAGGGCCCATCCTTCTTTCTTTCTTTTCCTCTGCTTGGTTAGTTCGAGCCTTTTCTTCAATCGCGTCGGGAACGCTTCTACAGTGGTCGCTGTTCCTAGTTGAGGTCGAATTCAACCTGCAGCGTTGCGGAGACTCCCCAACGACAGAATCGGCGTAGTTTCAGCACCTGATCTGTAATTCACACTTTCCGCCAAATTTATTCGGTCTCGTCTCGTATTTTCGCTTTATTTTTGTTTTTGTTCTTTGCTGTTCTCCTGCACCGGTTCTGGGGTGACTCCGACGCACGAATCATCCCACTCGCACTCCTTCTTTTCTACGGGTTGTGTCGTTTCCGTTACGCGGCCCCTGGTGTAGGTTGTGGCCCGCCGTCTACTTTGCGGCTTGAGTGGTATTCGTTGTCCCATTTTTCCCCCTTCATTTCTTCTGACATGCCGCAGAGTCTACACCTATGCCGGAGTGAAGCGAAGGCATGTCTTGTTCTGATATAATCCAATAATCCAACGAAGTTGGCAAGGGCTCCTTTCTAAGTTGTTTGGTCATGAGTCCCAGAGTGCTATTTAGTGCTGAGTGTAAACTATCCAGCACTGTCATAACGCCGCAATGCCAGTACTATGACGCACTATGATCAACTGTAAAACTACGGACTACGGTTTTCCTAGTCCTAGCGCCAGCAGTCCTCTCAAGCCCGTTTCCCAACGATCAAGATCCGCAGAACCTGCTCTGAACATGTTCAGAAGCTCCAAGACGATTCCAGATGCAGAATTAATCCGTATTCCTTCTCGTCTGCCTACGAGGCTGATTATTACGATAATACCAAACTTTCCGGCTTATACTCACCCCGTTTGGCAAATTCCTCGAGTATTTCCGGCACAAACAGCATGGTGTCCGGGCATCTCAGTAGGTTCTCCCAACCGTTGGCGTTCAGAAGCGCGTCTTGGAATTGGACTGTGAAATTGTGATGTCGTCAGTGGGAGTGTTCGATAATAAGTCGATCAAAGCTCACGGTTAGCAGAAAAATGCTTTATGATTGCTACCGTACATTGCACAACTGTAGGGCTTGGATCTCTGAGAAGCCAAATAATTTCTTCGGTATCCTTCCATGGAATCGGATAGGTGCTGAATGCCCATCAGCAATACACGAGCGAGAATGTGAAATCAGTGGCTCACGGCGGGAATTTCATGAGCAACTCCGTATAGGACTTGCCCACTTCAACATCTGCACGGCTTATCTTCGGGAGTGCCTTCTGTATTAAAACGGTGAATAGGATTGGCTCATCCGTAGCTGAAGAGATTTCAATGTTCAGCTGCGCACCAAACAAATGTTGCATACCAAGTCCCAGGAGGTTTTCCATGAGTTCTAGAACCTGTTTATCTCCATCCCCCCATTTAACATTTCCAGGAAGCGGACCAAGGAATCCGGTGATGAGAGAGTAATCCTGGGACGATCTTTAAGGTCGAATGAGATAGGCATTTCTTCTCTCGAGAAGACCATACCATGCTCTAACAATGAGACAAGGCAGCTCAGGGCTTGCTGTCGTAGATTGGGGTCCGAATCCACGAGGAATCTGAGGAGCTTTTCCATTGTCTGGTGTGTTGAAATTCGGGGCAGAAGGGAAGGGCTGGAAGATTTCTCCTTGGCTAAGCAGCTAACAGCTTGGACCGCAAACATGTAAATGGACCGATTGGAATTCTGCAGGAGGAAGCGAAGTTTATTCATCATGGCCGGGGTAGAAATCAACTGGCGGGAAGATTCTGGAGGAAAGGTCAGCTTAAAACACGCATTAGTATGGCAGCTGACCATCCTCTGCAAGAGCGGCGATAGCTTGAACAGTGTATTGTTGAACAGTAATATCGCTATTGTTGATTCCGCTTTCGAACAGGTCAATTGCTGTACCCGAATCTGTGGGTAACAACTCAGGAAAGCAACATCGATAGGAAGCTAGATGATTACAGCGCTGCGACAGCTTTACAAGTGACTGGAGTGCCGCCTGTCGTACATCTTCATTTGAATCCTTCAGCATCGAGAAGGTTTTCTCCATGATTTGTGACACAGTACGGAGATCGTCTGGATGGCTTGGGGCAAGTTGAATGTGCGGAATGATGCATCACCTACCATCCTGCAACAGTTTTACCATGGACTTGAGTGCGGCCTCCCGTACGGCATTATTTGAATCTTCCAGCATTGAGACAATTTTCTGCACCGTGTCAGGCGTATGAATTACGGTGCGCAGATTGTCTACTGAAGCACGGTTGAAGAAGACCAGTGGGCGAAGTAATGCATAATTACCATGCTGCAACAACTGTACCACGGACGTGAGTGCAGTCTGACGTGCGTCTTCATGTGGATCTTCCAGCATTGAGACCATGTTCTGCACCTCGTCGGTCGTCGCAATTAAGGTGCCGAGATCATCTGAATGAGGCTCGGGTAAAGACTACAGGGCGAAATGATGCATACTTACCATGCTTCGATAGGGCTATCATGGACTCTAGGACAACCTCTCGTACGGTTTCATTGGAGTCTCCTAGCATTGAGACGATTTTCTGGACCCTGTCAGGCGTACGAATTGCAGTGCGGAGATTGTCTGGATGAAGCTCGAGTCAAGGCCGTGGGCCCAAGCGATGCATACTTACCATACTGCGACAACTTTACCATGGACTCGATTGCAGCCTGCCGTACGTCTTCATCTGAGTCTTCCAGCATTGAGAACATTTTAGGCACCGTGTCGAATGCGGTGCAGAGATCATCTTGAAGAGGCTCGGTAAAGGACTAGTGGGCAACATGATACATGCTTACCATGCTTCGACAGGGCTACAATGCACTTGAGTGTGGCCAGCCGTACGCCTGGATTTGGATTCCCCAGCATGGAGATGATTTTTTGAACGGCGTTGGGTACAGTAATAACAGTACGGGGATCGTCTGGATAGCTTGGGTCAAGCTCAGCGTGCTGAAGGATGCATACTTACCATGCTGCCACAGTTCTACCGTGGACTTGAGTGCGGCCTCCCGTACGGCATTATTTGAATCTTCCAGCATTGAGACAATTTTCTGCACCGTGTCAGGCGTAGCAATTACAGCACGGAGATTATCTGAATGGGACCCGGTCAAAGACCAGTGGGTGAAACGATGCATAATTACCATGCTGCGACAGTTCTACCACGGATTCGAGAGCGGCCATCCGCACGCTTGAGTCTTGATTCTCCAACGTTAAAATAATTGTCTGAAAGATGTCGGGCGCAGTAATTTCAATACGGAGACGGTCTGGATGGCTTCAGTCAAGCCGTGTGCAGAATGCTGCATACTTACCATGCTGCGACAGTTTTACCACGGACTTGAGTGCAGCCTCTCGTATTGCTTCATTTTCATCTTCAAGCATTGAGACTATTTTCTGCATCGTGCCGGACGTAGCAGTCACAGCACGGAGATCATCTGAACGAGACCCGGTCAAAGACCAGTGGCTGAAATGATGCATAATTACCATGCTGCGACAGTTTTACCACGGACTCGAGCGCGGCTTCTTGGACGTATTTATCGTCCAGCATCGCTCCAATTGTATGCGTCGTGTAGAGCGTAGGAATTGCAAAGCGGAGGCCGTCTGAATGAGGCTCAGGTCAGGACAGTGGGCGAACGGATGCATACCTACCGTGCTGTGAGCCTGCAACAATCGCCCGCAGAGCGGTTTTTCGGATAGATGCCTTTTCATTGTCAAGCAACCAGATGATGTCATTCATCATCTCTCTGGCAGCCTTTTTGGCCGGGTTCCCTTGGAATGTGGCCTTTTTCTGCATTCCAAACAGAGAGTACGGATAGTTAGATCTCGGGGCTAATCGCTCGACCAAAGACCGCGTTCGAAGGGCTGACGGCATCTCTGTCAGCTCTCTGCGAAGTCGATGAGACATGACATCGAACCTGACGTCCCCGGGTTGGGCCGGCTAAAGGAGTTGAGTTCGGCAAGTGAACGCCGCAGATGTCTGTCTTTACAAGACTTTGCCAGGACAGGTACATCCATTTCGAATAGCATCACATTCTCCTCGAACAACCTTGTATCACCTAGAAAGCGAATGATTCGGCCTTTGACACAGAGCGCAACAGCCTGGGTGCAGAGTGGTAGAGATTTTGTATCGAAAAGGATACCTCCAGCCTTTACCAACGTGCATAAAACCTCGGATGCGTTGGTTTCAGCTGCATCCGTAGGCTCACCCTGGACCAGATGAAGAAGAGCGTACAATGCGGCGCTTAAGAAACCAGTCTCCGGTGATTCTTTGGCGAGTTCGTGCGAAAGTCGAGCAGAAATGATGCTGCCACTGGAGCCCCGATACAGCTCCTTTTGAACGGACAAGGTGAAAGGGAGACCAGCCACTGCACGTACTGCTTCATTTGAGGTGTCGACATCGAGTTTTTGTGTCAGCAGCCATGACAGTACCGCCGCTCTCTGGGCACCCGGCGAGAGGTGAAATGCTGTACGTCTTGCCCACTCCGGCGGGTCAGTGTACATTTTTACATAAGTCCGAATGACGTCGGACCGGAGGATGTCGGACAGCGGAGTTCGGAAAGGGAAATCGACGGACAAGGCACCCAGGATACTGCTACAGAGATACACAGCTCCCGCGATAGCCGTACAGATAAGAGTGGTGATTCCGATGGCGCGGTCATCGTGGAAAAGAAGGATGACAAGGCCAGCACTGAATAACAAAACTGCTAAATGAATCAGAACTGGAAGACTTTGGATAGTGAAAGTCAGGAAGGATTGGTCTGTGCCATCAAAGTGCTCGAAGTGAAGGGAGACATTGACCCAGTTTGAAGCAGTTGAGATATTGGTGAGCCAGCCTTTCGCCATAGTCGCCCACAGTGCGCTGTTCAGGCTGAGAACCAAGCTCATGAACCAGAGGCCGATGATCCAAAGTGTAGATGCCATTGGCACAAACGGAGTGTCAGAAGAAACCTGAGGATTTGTGGAGTTCTGAGCCTGGATTAGGGTGGCCAAGAGGCTGTTGGTGATACTCGATGAATCTTCTTTCAGTCCTTTTCGGATCTCAATTAAAAACGCGGATAGGATTGCCGAAAAAAGCCCAGCCCGTAAGGTTTTAAGGTCATCGATTCCTTGGGAAAATAACGGCCAAACTTACGAAAATGAGAAGGGAATCGAGATCCCTGTTGATTGTCGTCGCCCGATTTTCATCGAAAACCTTTTTCATGTATAGCTTCCAAATCCGCGCATTGTGAGCACAAAACCGGGAGAATGGACTGTCATCTTCATTATACTGCATCAGGCGCCGAACTTAGGAATACGCAAAAGACACACTTTTCTTCCGATCTGCCATAATTTCGAGTACATGTTTGAGGAACTGAAACAAGGCGATTTGGGGTGCGATCCACAAGGTAAAAGGGGTTATAATGGTCAAATAGTCTTCGTTGTAAAGCATTAAGTGATTGATATGGGAAAACGAAAAGACGCACATATCCACCCCCTTGACTTTTCCATCCTTTCTTTGCCTTTCAGTACGAAGAGCTGAAACATGTGAATAATTTCCGTGATTCGGGAGCTCCAAGTGCGGGCGGTTGGAGCTCGTTCGGCCACCGCAGTGGGGCCCTGGCTCTGAGTTTCGGCTGCACTAGCATCGGAGGCATACTGCTACTCGGTGAACGGCGCTGCTTTATTTCCGGAGAATTACTACATACTCTAGCTTGCCGGGAACCTGGAGCTGGGGAGGGCACTGGTGAAGAGAGAGACATGGCTTGGGGAGGATGATTGTGGGCGTTGATTACAACACCCTGCGCTCTGCTTGAGGTGAGTTATATTAGATTGATTGACGTGCGGGCGTATTTCCGTTTCGGAGTTAGCAGGTGGAACAAACCGGGCATGACAGGGGAGCATGAGGATGTCAAAGAGTGCGAGAAGTCTGCGGCGCATAGCATTTGTTCAAGCACGAGACGATTACAGTGGTGGTCAGTAGGAAACGCCTCGGAGTAGGATTAATAGGAAACGCCTCGGCGTGCGATGTAACCTCACGGCACTTGAACTTCGCTGATCAATTTGTGGCGTGACAGACAGAACGGAGTTTAATCTATCATTCCGGCGGCTCGGATCAACGTTCTGTCCACCTTTCTCCAATGCGGTTTCGATTCATCCAAGATTTCTTTCTCTGGCTCAGACTCCAGCCCATTTCGGGGAGGTGCGTCGTGTATTCTGGGTGTAGCGCTGAATCTTCATACTGATGTTGTTTCACTGGTAGGTTACCAGCGATCCCGGGTTTGCCCGCCTCATCGGGGACGCTGAAGAATTTGGATGGCGCTCCTATGCCATTTAGTTCGTCCTCACAAAGGTTAACGTGCCTTTCCCGCCGGGCGGGGAGTATGGCCATGTGATGGGTGTCTTCAAGCCCCCGCCAATGTCCCCGCCGAAGAATTCGTTACCAAGACGCGAGGACTCGTCAGCAGGTTCTTTGAGCTGCCACTCGCGCAGAGACTCGTGAATTATTCTCTGGTGAGTATAACGTCGATGCTGCGGAAATCCTCTTACGACTGAAACTAGTGGACCTAAAATGCATCGAAGCGCAAGGCACTGGGCCTCCCTGCCCCTGCCCCTGTCCTTATAGTCATGCTCGAAACTGAGGTGAGCGTCACCGCCTCGCCGTGCGACGTACTGATCATCGATCATCATCATTCACAGGCTCGGGATCAACTCACCGAGGTGCGCCAATTTTTTCCGCATTTTTAAGACATCCTCCGCGTTTGTTTCTCGGGTACTCCAGCTAACGCATTGCCATTACTTACAGCTCCTAACGGATCCAACTATCAAATCTCTCGCAGAGGAGTTCTTGCGCGAGTTCGGGGACGTCGACTACGAGGTGTGCTCGGCAGATATCGTGCTGAATGCCAAGAAGCCCGTGGCTTGACACTGAGGTACTTCGCTTATCATCGGTGAGGGTTGAGATGTATCGCTGACCGACCAATACGAAAGAATCCAGCCATTTCGCAGAATGCAAAAGCTTTCTCGGTGTTTGCACTGGTGTCTTTGTGTCACTCGTCTTTTGTGTGTGTGTAAGATGACAACGAATCCATTCTATGAAAATCCGAGCGCGTGTCGGGCTCCGAATATACTTCAACACGGCGCGCGTAATACTACTGATAGCTTCCTTCCAACCACACCGCCGCTCCTCTGTCAGATTATTTCAGACCTCACATAGAACCCCCAGCAGCGAGAAATACGCCTGGATGCCATTGGTGCTGAAGGTGTATGCTCCGATGACCCCATCTGGGCGTACAACTACGTACACGTCTTTATGGGTCGGAACATCGTATGTCTTGTCTGCCAAATCGTGCGGATCGGCAAAATAACTGATACCTTTCCTGGTTTCCCAGGTCTGCGCCAGAGCAGTAGAAATGATAGCAATATGAAGGATTTCGGCATCGATGAGGTTGTTCAGCTCCCCGAGCAAATTTTCTGCGGACGCCTGGAAATATAGGAGAAGATGGGAGGGCGTATCGTGGAGAAGGCTGAACAAATCCACAGTCTGCGCTCCCGGTCCGTGAAGTTTCCCGATGTAAGGGGCACGATCAGCTGCGCGAATCTTGTCGCCCGTCGTACCGTAAGGGTTCTTTTGGACAGATTTTTCTCCAGTATCCCTTTCGTCAAAGATGATCGTGCTCCATCTATAATTGATTCCCAGTTGAAGCAATTTGCTTGACCGCAACATGGGGTCTGAATCAGAGGACGGATTCAACGCCGGAGGAGCGAAGGCAGAGTCGGGGATGTACGGGAATGCCTTCGCGTGAAGTTCTGTCGAGAGATTCAACATTTCCGCGACAACTGGCATGCGCTCGGCCTCATAAGATTGAAGGAGATGAGAAGAAGCCTTCCCGTTGACGACCAGTGAAATCTTCCAAGCCAGGTTGAACTACCAACTCATCAGCGTGTGATCGCCGTGACAGAAATATACACGCACCGCATCTTGCATAGCTGTATTCATACCCTGTCCCCCCGCGGGAGAGTGACAGTGAGCGACATCTGTGGGATTGGTAAATTTGGCGAACTTCGGGGCAGAGACAGAATTTTTCACCGCCTACTAGATATACGCGTCCGACCGAGAATTTGTCGGCCATCCGTATGTTGGCTCTGCGCTCTCAGATAAACAGATGATAGTAGCAGGTTCCCGATTGCCTCACTTCCATTCGGTGATCCAGCGAATGTCCGCAAAAGTGAGATCATCGCGGTTTGCAATCATATTAAATAACTCTTGAGTCCCCGCGAGGTCTCGTGGTATATCTGTGGGAATTTTGGGCCCAAGCGATTGAATTTGGAACTGATCTCCAGGGTTGATGGGTTTCAACGTAGTCCTGCAAACCATAAGTATCAAAAAGAAGATCGCCTGCTTGAATCAGGAGCCGCACGCTGCTTGGGAAAAATCACCCCATCGATGCCAGTACTGCATGGATGCATCAGCGCCATAACGAGGAGGAGAACTCGCATACGTCTCTGCTGAACCCAGGCACCTCTACGTTGGCTGCCCACATTCGCTCTGTCGCCTTTGTTTCGCCGAGGAAAGAGACCCCAACAAATTGGCGAGACCTTCCTGCAGAGCATGTTCATATTAAGGGCGAAGGAAGTATCTTAGTGACGGTTTACCTTTGGCACCGTCGGCAGCCACCAAATAGTCGCATTTGACTTCTGTCTCGATTGAAGTTCCAACAAGGAGGATTTTAGCCGTGACAAAACGCTCGTCCTGGGAGATCCCCACGAGCTGCTTTCCAGGCTCTACTTCCACCGCATAAGCCCTTAGATGGCGACGCAAGATTCTCTCGACCTGCGATTGACCGATCGAAGCAATATTGGTCTAATACGTATTTGATCATTATGGTGATTAGGGGGGGGGGGGCGGGCACGCACGAATGGAATCGTCGGACTTGGCTGTGCTGCCTCAGACCATTCGAAGGTCTTGACAACCGTCTTGCCATCCGTCCCGTAAACGGCCATGGGCAGCGGTCCGGTTGCGAGGGCTGCGACATCTTTAGCGGCGCCAAGAATCGCGAGCAATTCTTGAGTGCGGGGCTTCAAGCTGATCAGTATGAACGTCAAAGAGGATGGTAGCTCACGTACAGTTATTGCCGTGCTACGGGCAGCATCGTGCTCCGCGGTTGTCGCTTCAATGATTCTAACTTTGACGCCGCTCCGGGCCAGGGCAAGTGCCATAGTGAGTCCGGTAGGACCAGCCCCGACGACTAGAACGAGTTTATGGGAAGGGAGGGACATGCTATAGAGGATGGTGGGCTACTGATCTTTGTGGGCGCAGTATTGTAACCGACAGCCAGCAGAAACTGTAATATATTCAAGACATGACTAAAGACGGCTAAAAAATGGATCGCCGCGTCGGGTTGGACGCGGCGTTCCGAACTTGATGATCGTCTGTATCAGTATGTACCCATGTTGGAGGTCGAATGACTCGAATCCGGGCGAGGGAGTACAACACCAAAAGCACTACATGCACTAAAGATGCCGGCGGCACTTCGGTGCTTCCGGATTGGCGGCGTTTGCCATGTCAAAAGAACAGAGGTGCATATGAGATAACGTCATGTGTACATCACGAGCAGAAATAGATTCGATCGAATGGCAGCTGAGAAATTTAAATGACTTAGACGGTAGGGCTATTTACAGAACACGCGGCTACCGGACGCAAGATACAAGATGGTTCAGGCCCACGCATTTTCAATGCATTGAAGCATGTGCATGCATGGTCGAGGGTTTCAAGCGGTATCGGCATCCGCTTCATTCCGTGGGCGTCAGGTACGTGGGTCCGAGTATACACGGGATGCCATGATCCTTGTTCGCCAGCAGCAACGACGTAACGGGGGCCTTCTTGTACTGAAATACCCTCTCGCTCATTCGGAGCGACTTACACCCCAAAATGCCCCCGCAACCTTCTGTTACTCAACGAGCGTCCTAGGATCTTTCTTCACTGTCTTCCACCGATGGACGAGTTCGCCCGAGTTCGCGTCTTCTTTTGGCCCAAATCCGCAAGACCGGCGTGCTGTAGCCGGAGCGTGGAGCCCCGCCGCCTGCCGTCACACGCTCGTGTCGTCCCTGCGGATGTCAGCGCTTACACGTATGCACGTTGCCGTTATTCCCAATTCCGTTCCTCAGAGGGGACTCGAGGATAGATGGCGTCTCATGTTGGTTCTTTTCTTTTCCTGGGGATTTGGTGCTTCCCTCCTTGTATACTCAGTTCGCAGATATCGGGTGGAAATAGGCCTGGAATACCCTTCGCCGTATGCGTATGCTGGAGGGAGTAAGGCTCGCGCTCGCACTATGGTGTCCGCATCACGCATACTCATCTGTGGCCCGCGGTGAACTCGTTCTTGCTTCCTCCCTCTTCGAGCCCAGCCCCGACCTGTACCTGTATCCACAGCTCGTGAGCGCAGTGTCCCTCGTGCGCGATTTTCTTTATTCATTATTTTTGTGTATGCGGAGAATTACTCTTTCCGAGGACCCATCCCATCCTTCTTTCTTTTTTTCCCTTTGCTTGGTTGGCTGGAGCCTTTTCTTCAATCGCGTCGGGAGCGCTTCTACAGTAGTAGCTGTTCCTAGTTGAGGTATAATTCAGCCTGCAGCGTTACGGAGACTCCCCAACGACAGAATCGGCGTAGTTTCAGCACCTGGTCTGCACTTCACACTTTCTGGCAAATGTATTCGGTCTCGTCTCGTCTTTTCGCTTTGTTTTTATTCTTTGCTGTTCTTCTGCACCGGGTTGATTCTGACGCACGAATCATCCCACTCACACTCCTTTTTTCTACGGGTTGTGTCGTTTCCGTTACGCGGCCCCTGGTGTGGGTTGTGGCCCGCCGTCTACTTTGCGGCTTGAGTCGTATTCGTTGTCCCATTTTTTCCCCTTCATTTCTCAACATCGTCCTTCTGGCCTATTCAATCATGCGGATGGCGGTCCCAGCCTGTTTCGGGCGGGCACATGGGTTGCGGAGGCAAAAACGTTCAAATAGCATGCGTTTCCTCCCCACCACCTGCAAATTTTTCCGCGTAGATGTGCTGGGACTCGAGACCTGGAGAAATTGAACCCTTGCCTCTCGACAATGACATGCGGTTCCATCGTAGTCAAACCACCGGTGTTTTAAATCTAGGTGGGAGATCGAGCGTATTATATATCAAGCACCCGCATCCCGATTCAGCACAACAGCTCTATCTCTGAGGCTTCCGGCTTCCAAGAATGTTCGGATCGTCCGCACCGAGACTGCGTGGGTTTTGACGGACAACATGTTGTACACAGGCTGTGTACGTCCTGCGTGTTTAAGCGCCGCACGAAGGGCTTTACTCCTACCCCCATCCATCCACTCAATCTCGTGGAATGGCCTCTGGCCTTGCCCTCGTCCCCTATGACCCAGGCGCGAACAATGCCCTTGCAGGGATAGACGAGGATTCTCGTCCCGACTGGGGAAGATAGGCGCTTGTCGCCCACGCTTTAATGCATACCTACCCAGGGCACACCTTGTATCAGGTTTATAGCTCCCTAGACAAGGTTTTGGAGAAGCAGGCAAACCGCACTGCGTACACTCTTGGCTTCGGACCGCACGCCGCGGCTGGCGCAGGAAATCAAATCTTACTCGTACTTCAAAATGGCGATGGCAGGCTTCGGCGACCGGAGGCTTTGCGCAACACGACAGTTCCGTCGAAACTCGAGAAGCGGTGTTCAGCATCTTAATGGCAACTGGGAAGGAACCGAGGTTGTCCGAGTCGTTCCGTGGTTAGCGGAGGACATATTTCATGGCCGAGTCACTCAAATATCGAAACTTCCCTGGGCATAGATTCAGAAATCTAGCTACGTCGGCAATTCACATACGAGCTTGGCGCTCTTGGAGACGCTTCCGAACGTCGTCGCCTGTTTTTTCTACCTCGACCTCTCCAATATCTCGCCCGACATAACATGATCATCACTATCCTCCGAGATGAAGTTCCTGTGCTTCGAGTTGGTCATGAACCGGTTTCTCGGGCGGTGGGCGCAACACATCAGGTTTGGATCTGAGTTGTAACAAAGGACACAAACTGAGCGGGGAGAATGAACTCCGTTGCTACCCTCAATTTGGGCTGTATGAATCGACAAACTGAAATCAACCACCGATCCATCCACTCGACTAAAGAATAGCACGAACCTGCAGCGACCTCATATCATTCCAGTTGACGGAAACAATGTATGCTCCTCCAAGGAAGACCGAAACTTTGACGTGTAGCAGGGGTCCCAGTCGGAGGCTGCGTCAGTAGGAATGGCGCATATAGGATGATCACGGAGTCGGGAAACTATCCGTTTGGCGGACGGACGCGCCGCTGGGTCTTCTTTCCAGCATTCCTCCATCAGATCCCAAACATCGTTGGGGATGCTGAGAGACCGTCTTGGTCGTTGGCCTTCAATGACTTTAAACATGACGGCGCTATCTTTGGGCAAATCGCAAAATGGAAGGTCTCCAGTGAATATCTAAATGTCATATCTACTCAGCTTGTTGACGAAAAAGGAGGCCTCGAACAGACCTCGTAACAGACGCATGAAAACGCATACACGTCCGAGGCAAAGCTGGTGCGACCTTCCAGGAATAGTTCTGGGGCATGCCATCTCACTGTTCCTCCGCGTTTGCCACTGGAGGTGGACAGGAGGACTTTGGAGTCTGCCACTGATGCCAACCCGAAATCCGCTAGCACCGCTCTTCCAGACTGAGTAACGAGGACGTTTATCTGTAATCGTTTCAGAGGAAAGGTTGAAAAATCAAATCAAACAAACGCCCATACAGCTTTTAAATCTCCGTGCACAAGCTTCAAGCTGTGAAGATGTTCCAAACCTAGTCCAGTGTCAAGAATCTGTAGGAGAATTTATCGCACGAAGTTAAGGTGGAAGCGTCCTTGTTACTCACCAAGGTCAACCGATTGACACCCACAGAATTATTTTTGAGGTAGCGGGTAATATCCCCATTCTCCATCCACGGGGATATAAGACACAATCGAGACTTGGTATCTTCTAGATGATAGAGCCCGAAAAATGGAAGTAAATTAGGATGAGACAGTTGGCGCCAAATCAAAGCCTCATGGTAGAACTCCTACAGTCTCGATGAGTTGCGACGTTTCTCGATGCATGTGTGACTTTCCTTCAAAAGTGCTTCGACATCGGCCTCTTGGTAGACTCGCATTACTTTGACACACACTGTTTCGCCGCGAATCAGGCCTTTCCAAACATCGGCGAAACCCCCTGCCGCTACTTGGTGAGGGCCATCAAACTGCAGACGGTCCGAGAGCGCAAAACAGCCGGGGATCCGGCCAGATGAAACCGAAAGTTTGCGAAGAGCTTCCAATATCACTGGGCGAATCCGATCATCCAGGAACGGGTAGTCCAAAAGCTGTTGCAGAATAAGTACGGCATGAATGTTTTTCGATGAATATACTCACATCTTGAAGAAGGTCAAGAAGCTGTTGTGCTTGGTCGTTCCGAACTTTCAAGAAATCATGACGGGCGATGGGATCCGCCAGGATATCAGCAACTTGAGCGCAGACACAGTGAAGATCGGTCCGCATCATGTCATTGATTAAAGACTTTGGGAGGACCTGTTCCTGAGACCGAGGTGATTCTACCTCCGCCGGTCTTTTAGAAGGGAAATAAATACCTCGATCGATTTCAAGAATTTAAATGTGGTAGAGAGGACCGAGCGAAAATTGATCAAGCACGTCGTGGCATCCCAACTCTTCCAGATGTTTATCCATGCCCGAAATTCGTCCAATCGGCTGTTCGGCAGATATGGGAAAGCATAAACTAGGAAGAATCCGAAAATCTTACCTTTCGTTCTCGGATTTCCGCGAAAGCCATGCAAATGCGGAGGACATCAAGTTCTAAATAACGTGAATAATTGATATGAGACAATGCGCAGAGGAACTGACTAGAGGTAAGGCTCGCCCCACGTGGTAGACCATATGCGCATTTTCAACCATGTGGATGAATGACATGGTGTTGGAATCGTGGAGGGCATACGATCGGAGCTGAGCTTTGCTGCTATCTAGAAATATTCGGGGACGGTGCCAGTCCACAGCCTCACTATAAAAATTAAGCTCAGAGCGAGTGAGTTCATTAAGTCGATGCTCCAACAAGCATCTCCAAAATCCAAGAGCCCGGCCTCCTGGAAGAAACGTTTCCAAGTTCAAAAATATGTCGAGATGTGAGGGGTCATCAAATGAATTCGATGACGTCCAAAGCAAGACTGCTCCAATACGGATTGCAGTATCGTATTCCAAGGGGGCCAGTCGATACCGAGACGACTGGCGGGTCAAAGTTTCAATACGGGCCCAGTCTTGATAGTCCAGCAGATTGATATACTCCTGCCACGAGGCGGGATAATAATCGATCCAAGAGGAACGGGTATGAGTCTGTGGGACGAGATTTTGGCGGAGCACCTGTTCATCTATCTCATCCCAGTGCCATAAACCCAGATGTTTTTCGGCTTTGGATTCGATCAAGGCAAGGAAAGCTGCTATTTTTTTCGATTCTGGAGACCTGTCTCTGGTCTGGACCTGGAATGCAATCCAGAGGATTACGGGCCATACTGCAGGTCGCTTGAAAAAGCTCGTCGAATCATCGATAGCGGACAACGCTCTGAACGACTATCAGTTTCTCGATTCAAAGGGTGTATCGGAAACGAACCTAGGTAGTGGCTTGAGATCGCCATTAATGCTGGAACTAGAAAAAGCGAATTTATTCGGGACTATGCAGTCTCCCGCCATCGCCCTCAACGAGACCCCCTCATTCTCGATTCGCTCCATCAGCGTATGCAACACCGGCATCAAATCTGCGTCAGTCATCTTATCCGTCATCAGAGGAAGCTGGAACCCCATCGACACCTCCGCCGGACCCTGCAGGCTCCCCTTCCACTCGGAATAAGGTCGAAGCACATGCCCCGAGGCGCTCATCTTGAGCCGTAGGCACAACATCGCCAGCTCGAGCATCTGCTTGTCCGGTGCAGGAACAGTAGACGCGCCTTTGAAGACATCCGCGACACCGATAACCATGATCATGATGCTCCCGTCGGCGCCGCAACTGATAGCGAAATCGCGCAGCTTCTGGGCAGCGATCGTTGGCTCGGTTCGCTGGGCGATGTCCACGGCGGTCTGGTACGAAACGTAGTCCCATAGGCCACGGTTGGCGATGATGACGAACTCGTCGAGCTCAGTCATATCATACGTGACGATATCAGGGCGAGCGTTGACGATGGGCATGAGGTAGTAGAAGCCAAAGGAGCGCGAGATATCAATTTCGTCGCTGACCAGGCCTGGAGGCGAGATCCACCCCTCAGCGGCACGGATGCGGGCAGTCTCGGCGCGGTCGTAGGGATCATGCTTCCTCGACACCAGAACCGCGCTCCCCCCCTTCGAGACGACAGCCAACGCATTGCCCACATTCGCGACGTACATCTTCTTGTCACATATGTACACCACGATACCCGACGCACCACTGCGAACGATCGAAGGGTCGGTGATGATAGGATTCGTTCCTGTGCTCGTCGATGACGTTTTTCGCGTGGAGCTAATGAGCATGCCGTGGAACTCCTGGTTCAACTTGAGGAAGGAGCGGCGGAGCGCATCTGGCACGCCTTCGCGGCGCTCAGGGTTGAGGGAGTTGATCTGCGAGATGAACATGCGGACAAAGTTCTCCTGTAAGTATTTGGCGAGGTGATTGGAAGTAGTCGCTGCAGGCAATTGCTTAGGAGGATGCGCACGGCCGAACATGGCGAACACTGTATCCTTCTTCATGCTGCTGAACTCGTGCACGAGATCCAGCATGTTGAGGTGCTCGTTCTTCCCGAGCGTATCCGCGATGCCGTACGACATGCCACTGGCGGTCGAGGACGAGGTACGTACGCGACGATCATCGTTCTCGTCGGGAATATCGCCCGTGTTGCTCGTGATCGTGACATCCATGAGGCCCAGCACGCGAAGTTGCGTGAGCTGCGAGAATCCTGCGAGGCACTCCCGGTTCACGGTCGACATGGTCCGGCGCTGCCCAGGCGCGGAGCCATCCGATTTGGTCCGGAGTCGCTTATTGCCCGACAAGTTAAGATACTGCAGGTTCTTGTTGAAGTTCCTACACGAAGTCAATAATGATTCACGAGGACAGGCAACCCACCAATTCCACTGATCATTGATGTTGTACTCGAGCCCATTGCTCCCAATGTCGAGCATCGTCAGGCTCTTGACTTTACCGAGCTCCTGCGGCAATGTCTGCAGCCGATTCCCGTTCAAAAACAGGGTAGACAGCCGCGTGAGTTTGGGGAGGTCTTCGCCGGGGAAATCTGTCAGCCCGTTTCCACTCAGGTACACCTCTTCCAGCTTGGTCAGACGGCGGAAGAAATTAAGGGGCACGTTCTGAATGTCATTGAACGACAGGTTGAGCACGCGCAGCTCCTTGAGGATCATGAGCGGATTCAGAACCGAGTCCGTAAACAAGTTCTGGCCGAGGTAGAGCAGCTCGAGCGAATATGCGAGGGGTGGGATATCGGATATGGTGGCGATAGAGGGTGTGCGGTTGTTCAGGAAGGTCGGTCCACCGACGACGAGGGCGTTATCTGAGGAGGGAACCTCGTTGTGAGGGACAGAAGGGGGAGGGTGGTGCCACAGCACCAGCAAGTTCGACGTGACATTGAGCTGATACAATGAGGCGCAGTTCCACAGCGAAGCCGGCAGCTCAGTGAGACTGTTGCTATGCACGTCTAGCGTCTCGAGCCTCTGCAGCTTCCCGATGCTGGGCGGGAGCGTACTGAGCGAGTTTTCCGCGCACGACAACGTCTCGAGCCACTTGAGGTCGCCGAGGGAGTCTGGGATGGCCTGAAAGTAGTTGTTGTCAAGATTTAGCCTCTGCAAGGACCCGAGTTGCGAGAGGGTGTAGTCATCCAGAACAGAAAGCTTCGCGTTCGAAATGTCCAGCGACGTTAGCGCAGCGGGACTCCGCCCTACTGGCCCCGGCACTAGCATGAGCTGCGTTATCTCGTTGTGCGAAGCATCGAGCTTCGTCAAGCAAGGTCCCATCGACATCACGAGGTCGTGCAGCGCGTTGTGGTCGGCACTCACCGTCTCGATCTGCGGCAGCATACATGCCACCGTCAGGTCCGAGATCTGGTTCCTCCGGCAGTCGAGGTCGCGCAGCCGCCCTAACCTACTAAATTCGTCCGGCAGCCGCGAGACCTGGTTGCCGACAATGACGAGCCGCTCGAGGTTTCTCAGCTCGCCGATCTCCTCGGGGAGCTCCGAGATCATGTTGAACGAGATGTCGAGGTCGCACAGGTTGAGCAGCTGGCTCACACCCGCGGGGAACGTACGGAACTTATTGTTTGAGAGATTCAGTGCTACAAGCCCCCGCAGGCGCGGGAAACTCCACGGCAGCTTTTCGAGGCGGTTGTTCTGCACGTGCAGCCTGATCAGCTTGGGGATGTCGTCGAAGTACGCTTCGTCGAGGGTGACGATGCGGTTGCAAGATAGATCGAGGCAGGCGAGGGTGGCGCTATGCCGCAGGCTGCGGGGAGCCTGCTTCATCGCCATGTGGGATAGCCGCAGCTCGCGAAGGGTGGTACATGACTGGATGAAATCAAGCGGAATTTCGATCATGGGGTTGCGGGAGAGCCGCAGAGACACGATGGAATCAGCATGCCTGTATAGGGCAACGGGGATGGTGCGAAGACTGCGGTCGATGAGGTCGATGTCGCTGAAATTGTCGAATTTCAGATCTTCCTCCTGAGCAGGCCATCAGTACCTCGTAAAGATAAAGAAGACAGATACGCGCAGCAGGGCCGAGAAACCAACTCTTGTACACAAATTTGAGCAAAAACGACAACCCCGCGCTGCCAAGCAAATCCCGCCCATCAGTTTCGTTGTACCCCGCCTGCTCCAGCCGTCGTCGCACGATATCCGCTGGCCGTTCCGTCTGTGCCAAAATCCGCTCTACAAAAGCCGTGTCAGTATACGACCTCACACGCAAAGGGGGAAGGTGACTGACCCCGCCCGCGCTCCTTCAAATACAGCTGATGCATCTCGCGCTCCTCCCCCGCCGGCAGCATCTCGTCCAGCTTCGGCGTGAGCGCCGCGACGGTCGCGTTTGCAGACACCGACACGTTATGGTACGTGTTGTCCGCCCTGTATATCCGTATCCGGATCTTGTGCTGGGCCGCCATCCGCTTCGCCCCCGCGCGATCCGCTTGGACCGCCTCCTCCCTAGCACGCAGCTGTGAAACGCTGATCCCGCTCCCTCTCACGCCGTCGTCTAACCTCGACTCCGCCCCTCCGACGGGGTCTTTTCCGTCCTCCACCACAACGCTCCAGCTCTCCGGCGCGGTGAAGCCGCTGGGCGGCGAGCTCGCGTCGTTCGAAAGCATGGCGGGGTCGATGATGCCGTCCATCTCAGAAAGGTCAGTGTCGAGCACGAATTCCTCCTCTTCTGGGTCTGGCGCTTGATCGAGGGCGACGGCTGCATCTCGTCCTGCTGGCTGCTCTCCTTTTTCTGGCGCCACGTCTTCCGCGGGGAGGGGACGGGGAGGAAAGACGCCGAACTCGAACTCTTTGGCAGTGAGGTTGGGAACGAGGGGTACTTGGACTCGTCCTTGGCTCCGAAGCCCGCACGGACATTCTTATTGGATTTTTTCACGCGGAGGGAGCTAAAGATCCACGACTTGCTCTTGCGGAGCTCTCGCGAGGGGGACAAAGTTGAGGTCGACGCGGTCCCCGAACTTGTTGTCTCGGCCATGCTGAGGTTACTGAAGGGCGGGGCTGGTGTTAGAAGAGGCCCGGCGAGCTTTCGGGCGTTCGTGTGACGATATCGTGTTGGCGGGAGATTGGCGCTCAGCACAAGAATAGCACGGCGTTGAACCAAGTAGGGTATAGTATTGAAGCGAAGAGATATGTAGATGAATAATGTTCCCGGAGCGAGAGGACGGCCAAGCGGAGAAAACTTCAACTGAGGGACCCCGGCTGGATTGTGAAATGCCCGTCAGCGGATATTGCATCTGCGGGGATGTGGATCTGATACTCGTATCACTGATTGTCGAGTTGAGACACGATACGTAGCCATGGGCAGTGCAGTGATGTGACCCACGTGTCCGCGCACATCGGCCTTTTGGGAGACCCAAGGCACGACATTCAAAATTAAAAAGCCCTTTGGGCATCCCCGGTACCGGTGACCGTGATCCGGGATTCCCATCTGCAACCTTCCACCACCTTCTGTACACTTAAAGTAATATCCTCTTCCGCTACCGCTCCTTTTTTTGTCTTTTTACGTCTCTTTCTTTCTTTCCTCTCCCCTTTTCCTTTGGTCTCTCGTTTGCTTGTTAATTTCAGTGATCAAAGCTTCGTGATTCTACATCTTGGTTCAATTCAATGCACCCCGCCGCTACCATGTAGCGTTGACCCTGAGTCCGACTTCACACGGTGCCAGCGAGAGGAAAACAGATCGCATGTCATAAGTTTCTCCATTTTCAACTCGCGCTTTTACTCGCTCATCCTCGGACGTCTGGGCCAAGTGAACTAGTCCGACTAAAGGTTTTCCTTCGGTGGGTTCCTTTCTCCTTGTGTTCAATTCTCTCCGTCAGGAAAGCTAGATTTGATTATTGGCGGCCAATTGCTGCCAAATTGCCGCAAATGATAGTCAAGCTCGACAATCAAAGTATTCGGCGATAATTCTGCCAATGTATTGAATGTACTTACGGTAATCTCCCACAATTTCCACAACAATCCACCTGAAGCTTCGAAACAACGATAAGTCACTCGGTCGTGTAGCACTTCAGAATGGACTCCGACATGATGTCGAAAACTGGGCGGGTCTCAATGAACTGAAGTCGGAATTTTGCAACGAAGTCCTTGACAGGTCGAGATTCACGTATACGTCAAGCGCACGTGGGCGAGAAAATTCCTGGTACTGTTTCAAGTTAGGTTTCAACACCTCCTTCGATTGACCTAACATCATTACAGCCTCAACCTGCCGACCCCGTCAGATCGCTGCCAAAATCACGGCACCCGTGCATCCCCGATCCAGCCCCGTTATGTCCCGGTGATGTCTACAAATATTCTGATCTTGAAGCCTTTATCATCAGATTGCTTCTAGTAATAGCTGAACCATTTGCCCAGACTTGTTGCAAAAGTCCTGCCTCCACAACCAATTTTCGGTTTTCCCCCATTTTTTGACAGGGTCTCGGGATCTCTCTCCTGTTTGAGGTCCCCGGGGCGCTCACCTTTCTTATAAATTATGGTTCAGCAAAATCCGGAGGGCTGGCAGGAAATTCTCCAGAGCCGGCTGAAATTGCCTAGCAAGCCCAGGCGGTTTGCCTCTGAAACGCCACCGTCCCGTCGGTTTTTTCAAATCAAAGTACATAGCCGTGTATGTACTATTACTGGGTACTGCCACCCAAAAGCTCATCCCAGGAGCAGCATTATTGATGGTGTTATGGACACTCATGGTGATCTCATGGACTCTGTGAAAAACCACTCAAACTCTAAGAATCACACCCACTTGATGCGGAACTCCCAAAAACATAGGTATGGCCAGAAAGCCTGTTTTCTGCCTTCCAGATGATATACAACTCATTTTTTTGGTCCGGAATGAACATGGCTTTTGGACTTTATTTCTATGCTGTGGAGGCCATAGAACGTCGAGTGAACACGCTTTGACCGCCCGTGTCATCTCGGCTAATCTTATCTCCGAAAACCACGCAAAACTTCCCTTGTCACGGTCATTCCTCACCGCTACGCTTCATGGGACACGCTCTTCATCATCGCGCCCCGCTCTGCAGTCCCGCCCAACTGGGCTCGCCTCTGCCGCGTGGTCCCGCTCATCACATCACGCCACTCGGAGCCTACGCCGCGCCCGGCGCCTTTTAGACGCCTCGCATCCTACACCCGCCCAGCCCCACCGCGTGTGGATGGCCCCCCGCCGGGCTCGTGCACCCCCAGGGCCCAATTGCTCGGTGCATTTCGTCTGAAAATCTGGGGACGGTCTTATGAGGTGCGCGGGGAGTGAATAACATGTACGACACTATTCGAAGCGGGCAACGTATATCTGGTCCCTCCCTGGTTAGGATTTGGATCCGTGGAAGAAGTCTATCCACGATGTCAATCGACCGCCAGCGGATCCAAATTCCAATTCCAATTCCAATTACGCCGGGATTGTTCACGCGGCCAAGGGAAAAATAAATCATTTTGCGGACTTTGGCGCCGTATCCTATCCTAGCGGAAATGTACTGTATCAACCTTGAACAAACATGAATAACAGAGCTGAATAAATACTCACAAGCAAAGCCTGAAAAGGGATCTCAAATGGTTAAAAAAAAACGACAGGCGAGCTCGGAAGCAAAGACAGGCGAGCTTGAAGAGAGTCAGTTACCTCTGCTCCAAAGTCGGTCATGATCAGAGCGATGAAATCAATCCTTGCGTGGAGTAGCAACTGGCGAGGAAGTCGAAGTCAGGCTGAACGGAAAATCAGGAGGGCGGCGACGGAGAGAGATCGCTATGCAACTTGAAATATTGTAGATGTCCCACAGCTGAATGCTTCAAATTCTGATTCCGACTGAGAAACTTCCGTGCCGAGGTGCGGGAGTTGGGTTGATCAACAGAACGGAGCGGACTAGAGCTAAGACATAATCGCTTGGGAAGACAATGCGATGAAAGAAGTCGACGTAGCAACAGTAGGGTACGCGCGAGCTTGAGCTTGAGGCGTTGGGACAGCTGCTGTAAATCGGATATATACGCGGAGTTTCAGATTGAAAGCACTAGCGCTGAAGAGAAGTTCAAAGCTGGGCAAACGAAGAGAAACAAGCTGGAAAGGAAGAAAAGAAGATAATATTAATCAGAGTCGATACGAATAAACAGGAACGATACACACTACGTATTTTCAGGATATACCTAAGGCTTTCGGATTCAGGTGGATCGAGACGTATGGATTTCATATTCGGGAGAAGCGTACGATGTCCGGCTGGTATTCGACTCTAACCCCAAATCCAACGGAGACAGAAGGCGGGTATATATATCCATCCACCTTCTTCACCGGAATTCCAATAAACCCTCTGCGCCGTTACCCAGCCGCCGATGGGCTGGTGTAACTCTCAGAATCGTCGAAGAACACCACCAACGAGTGGTCGGCGCTGATCCTCAAGCACCATCGAATGCGGTCTCCCAAAAGATTTGGAAGATGCGAGAAATGGACAGACGAGACACGGAATATCCCACCCTAAGAAAGGCAGAAGAAACAGAAATGTAAAAGAGACGCACCGAGCCAGCCGAGGCACACATTGTCTGCATCCCACTGACTTTCGATCACGCTGGGTCAATTGCAGCCTTCGCATAAGCAGCCGAGGACGGAGAGGGTGCGCCTAGGAGACGAAAGTCAGCATGGGAAACAGAAGCAGAGCAGGGAAGGGCGGGGAAGGGTGGTGGAGGGTGAAGGGCGAAGGAATGCGAAGGGCAGGCGGGCACAATGCTCACCGAGATCGGCGGCTGTTGCGCGCCCTCTGCCCAACCGGTGCCTCGCCATCGATCTGTCCTGTGCGACACCGTAGCACACAAGCAAGCGTCGGGCCCCAGAACCACGTAGGAGGCGGGGCGCACACACCACCCGTGCTGATTCTACAACAAAAGGCTGAGACGCACCCGGACTTCGGAGACCTCACCGCCCAGCCCCGTGCCGGATGTGGCAGTGTATGGACGCCGAATCCAGGGAAGAAGGCGGGTCAGCATCGCCCAGCGAGACGAAGAAAGGTAAGGAGGAGGGAAATACGGAAGAATGGAATGCAGAGGGATGGAGGGATCCAGCGGGGAAAGTAATAATGAACACACACTTGGCTCTCCTCCACGACAGCGGACCGCTACTCCCCTCTGACCGGGCTGACAGCGTATCGTGCCAGAATCTACAACCCTCGCCCGTGTTTGCCCTCAGTGTGGATCCTCGAGAGCTAACGAGCAAAGAGCGCAGGATATCTTTGCGCCTGCGGATGGCGTTTCCATCTATTCGCGTACGAGGGGCAAGACCAGTACTCGGAAAGAATGCAGAGTGGTGGCATTTCGAACGGGGTGCATATTAGGCGGATCGACGATCGCGAGACGCAGAAAGGAAGAAGGGCGCGGCGGGAGACATCACGCGGATGATGAAGGGGAAGCTGCCGTTCGCGCTGCTACAGTAGGTATCCCGAAAGCGCCTGCCTGCGTGCCTCTGAGCGTGCGTAGCGCGCACCCTGGCTGAGGTGGCAGTACCAACTCGTGCGCGGGAGTAAATGATGGAGGGGAGTCGTATTGTGTCCGTGCACGGCTCGTGTTCGTAAATCCAGAGCGGGGACATTGAATCAGCGGTAGCTGGGCAGTGGGCGGATGGGTATCCCGCAGGCGTATAAGATGCTGTAGCGTTCATCGCGCAATCAGACGAAGGCGGAACGCGTCGTATCACCGCGCTAAGCCTAGCTAGCCATGAATCAGCGAATTCGGGAAAATTGGTTGTTGTGGCAGGACGCAAGGCGAGTGTTTGGCTGCGGCGGCCAAATCAAACATCATTCCGTCTTGCTCCAAACTTCATGTCCTCATTCGGGCCATCAAATCCCCACATTTGAGCTTCAATGTTCGCAAAGATCTTTGAAATTGAAACGTTGCCTCGGTCCTCGGTCCTGCACGGCATTCTTAAGATCTTGTTTCCTCGTCGTGCCGCACCGAGGCTGATCACCACGCACACATTCAATAATAAAACCATCCCGAGCCTGTCCGACTCCCAGGATCCAACCGCTTAAAATGC